>MVAM01000042.1:0-100696 GCA_014825675.1 Cystofilobasidium ferigula | reverse complement strand
GGTGGGGACGCCCGCTCCCCCCACCCCCAGTTCGACTTCCGCGCCGCCCCTTGTGTGCCCCTCATGCCGGCCCCCCTCCGGCCGCACGACCCCTCCCCCCCGGCCCCCCCTGTTTTTTTCCCCCCCCCCCCCCCCCCCCTCACCCGCTACCAACAGCAGAAGGGCCAGCGACGGGCCAGGCGGCAAAGCCATGACTCTGGTCATGAGTCAACTTTGCCCACTGATGTCCAGTGCTGCTGACACAGTGAATACCTCTTGCACGCAGCTCTGTAAAACGTTGTCAGCCTCTGATGCCCCATGCCAGCTGTCGCCTATCGACCAGTACACCGCCGATCACCTCGCCTGAATTACCTCTGAAGTAGCTTCGATGGACACCGGCGACCTTCGCGGACAACACGACCAGCAGCGACCGCCGACCTTCACGACAACAGGCAAGGTTTACGGCTGTCTCTTTTTATTTTGTGCATACTTGAGTCTTTGTACTCTTTCACACTGACGGTCTAATGAAGGCAGACCATAGGAACAACGGCCGCGAAGGATGACGACCTAGGATCTCTGTTAGCGACGCGCGCGGTGCGACATTCCAGCGACGGCGGAGGGCTCGGACTACAGATAGTTGCTTGTCTTTCGTGACATTCATGAGCGTGAGCAAACGGCTTTGTGGAGAAGAAAACCACGCATGTTACAGGCGTCAAGAAAAAGCCTTCTGGAAGGCAATGCGAACTGTCTCCATGCCATAATGTAGGCCAGTTGAGTGAAGTCCCTTGTAACGGGCGTCAATGGCTTTGCCGATGCTACTGCAAGCTGTGTATCCATGGACGGCCGTCTGTCTTTCCTTTTCTTCCTTGAGCGCTTTTTCTGCAAAGATTTGAAGATCAGACGCATGCCAGTTACCATGACCGAGAGCATTAGGCCTATGAGGTAGGAACACTCCCTAATACTGTTGAAGGCGGTGGACGCCTGTGATTACTGTGGTATTGCTGCTGGTTGCTTGGGGGCCGGGTGACAGGACGGGTGGTGCCGTCGATAGACGCGACGAAGTCGACTGAAAACGAGTTTAACGATGTACAGTTTTAGCTCATGAGCAGCCGCCCTCATTTTTCCCATTGCCAATCTATTGATGCTTGTACGATCGATAGTACTGCGAGCGGTCCCCTCCAAGCATGAGCAACACGCGTCGCAGCCGGCTATCTTCGTTCAGCAGGTTCGGAAGCATGATCTGACCTTCTACGATGCCAGTTTCCGTCCGATCTGGTGCGCACAGCCACGCTGGCATGCTTAGCCCGTGCATCAGTAGGTGGAATTCGTCGCGTCCGAGCCTGCGCGTGTTGCGACCGCTTTAGAAAACACTGAACTTCTGGTAGCGGACGGAGAAGGGAGGCCCCAAATGGTGTACTCCCATATGTCGTCCGTCAAACTAGAGGTGTCAAAATTCCGGTCCGGGACACTAAGAGGCACTCTTGATGCTACGGCAATCTCAGCGAGTTGGTGCCTAATGTCTTCCTTGCCGCTGCACCGCTTTATCTGGGTGCTCCCAACGGGAAGCGCGAGTTTGAATAGCGTAAAAGTGCGTCCGCATACTTTGGACCCGAAATGGATGGTCAAAGTGGTTACAGGCTCTAATCCAGCAGGCACAATACGATTAGGACTCTATCTCCCCTTTGGGACGTGGGGGACCTCAAAAGCGAAAGAGCGATCTTTCAGGCCAGGTCAGCGCATACGCGTGAGGCGAACCAAGGAAAGCGGGCCATTCTGGTCAAGAAGGGAACGTACACCCGGAGCCTCAGCTTACCTAGAAAAGTACTTCAAAAGTCAGCTCCGCATTACTTTGGTCCTTACTGGGCTAAGGAAGAGGTAGTGGAGCGGACGACTTACCGTCTCGAGCTCCCGGTCTACTTAAAGGCGCGGGGCTTGCCCGATGCCTTTCACCTCTCATTCCGACGCCTGTTCATTGCCAAGGGGGATGGATAGGCGGTGTTCTCTTTGGCCAACCGGCCGCCTATACGACTTTGGGGGCTTAGTTCAGCGAGAGCATGAGGGGGAGGGCGTCATTATCCGGCAGCAAGAGTAATCAAACGGAACTCCCCTCCCACAGGATCAAGAAAGAGAGACGCTGGGAGCACCCTCAGCGTACCGCCGTCCGGACGATCCTCGCACGCGGACCGCATTCGCGCTAGGCATACGATTCGGTACGCACTCAGCGCTGAAGGCGCCATCAAACTGTCAGCTCCGGCTCCAGGTGGATCCGGCAGTGGGGGCAGGTGCGTATATGCAAGGCCTCGTCGCCGACCTCGGTCGCGCCCACAAGAAGCTCCTTAAAGCCAGACAGGGAAGATGATTGGGGTCAAGCGGCAACTCAACGTCGCCCTCGCCTTCAAGGCTGAGTTTGTCGACGACCGCGACCGTCAGCTTGCAGCCCTCCACGGCGAGCTCGCCGACGCCTACCAAGACTTCAGATGGCTCGAGGCCACGATAAAGGAGAAGCTCAACCGCGATCGGCTGGTCCTTGGCCTGTCCAGCTCGACAACGACACCGACTCGGACGAATTCCTTCTGGGCCCTTCCATCTCTTCCCTATCGACCGAGGCAACGATGACAAGGCGGTAGGTTAGGGTTAGGGTTACTGGAGCATGGGTTGTCATGAGGCAAGGTCCGGACATGGAGAAACTGAGGGAGCAAGAACGAACGGGGTAGGGTCGGGTCGGTTGCCAGAGTAAGGTTAGGGCTAGAGTTGAGGTGGTGGAGGAAAGATGGAAGAGAGAGAGAGAGAGCAGAGTGAGCTAAGAGGAAGCGCACGCGGAAGCGGACAGTGAAAAAAAAAACGGAGCGGAAGTGAAGCGGAGCGGAACGGGAGAGCGGAGCGGAGCGAAAATCAAGCGGAACGGAAGAGCGGAGCGGAACGGAAGAGAGCGGAGCGAAGGTGAAACGGAACAGATCGTGAAGAAGAGAGCCAATGAGAGAGGGAGCAAGTGAAACAGAGAGCGAACAGAGGGGTGCGAGGGGTGCGAGGGGGGTGCGAGGGGGGGGGGGGGGGGGGGGGGGGGGGGGGGGGGGGTGGGGGGGGGGGGGGGGGGAGGGGGGGGGGGGGGGGGGGGGGCGTTAACCGATGGTGATCCGCGCGTTCGATGCTCGCGTTCACATCCTGCCCTCCTCTCCACTACGCCTGCGCAGCCAGCTGCTAGGTGCCCGTGCGTCCCTGCTGTAGCCGGCAGCTTGACTTGTGGTGTGGCGATCCGTACTCGCCTAACTGTAGGCCGAGCGGCCGAGCGGGGCCTAGCATGCTCTTGAAGTAACCCTTGGCCGCACGCAGCACAGGAGGTGGTCGACGACGCGACGCGATGCGCACGAGGCAGCCCTGTCCAAGACCGACCCAAGCTTGCGGCAAACCCGGTGCTGGAAGGTGCTGCGGAGAACTAACGCGTTTGACGTTCGCCCCCGCGCTCGGTCGACGCGCCGGCCGGGATGACGACGAGGCGGCGGGATGAGCTGCCGCACAGGCGGTGAAAGGAGAAGCGAGCTGCCTCTCGTCTCCCTGCGCATCATTCAATCATCCAAGCAGGCTCGGTCGATGCTCCTAGTCCGTAGCTTCCTGCCCGTGTCCTCCTGACCTCTGACCTTTCTTTTTGCGTCGACAGGATCGCAGCCGGTGTCGCTTCGTCGGAAAGTCTGAAACTGTGTGCGGCCGGGACCTCGTTCAACTCCGCCTCCTCCCCACAATCTCGACAACGTCGACGCGGCCCTCGTTGGGGATCGTGGCTTGCACGACGAGCGAGGTCAAGACCTCCTGCGTCTGCCGCTCGAGTATAAGGCCGCGCAGGATGTCTGACGTCGTTGCTTCTTGCCCCCCCCCCCCCCCCTTGCGTCCCTCATAACGCGGCCGCACTCCTCTTTCCCTCGACCTTTGCAGCTCAAACCTCAACCCTGAGCGACACCACAGGCATCAATACCTTCCTCGCACATCCTCAAGCATGGGCTTCATAAAGAACCCTTTCCACACGCCCGCTCGGCCTCCGTGCGTCTGGCTCCATCCAGCGCCGTCTTGCACTAGCCGCTGACCGGCCAGCCTGCTCTCTTACCTTGCAGACCACCCGAATTCCAGACGACCAAGCCCAGACGGCCCGACCACATCGAACATGTGCCCAGCTCGCGGCTCAACCCTGGCTTCGGCGACGATGGTGCACGTGCGGACGAGCAACCGCACTACGAGGAGTATGCGCTCGGGACGGCCGATGAGGAGATTAACGAGGACCTCGTCCAGGTTGAGGGCGAGGGTACGCCATTGTCGTCGCTATGCTGCGCTTCAAGCCCGTTACTGACTGCATACGTTTGTTGATGCTGCTCGCGCAACAGACCGGATGAGCCCTTTCGTTTACCTCCTCCTCACCGCCGCTGGCCTTTCGGGCTTCCTCTTCGGCCTGGACACGGGCATCATCAGCGGCGCACTCGTTAACATTGGCACGGATCTCGGCCACACCCTCAACGCGACCGAGAAGGAGTGGGTGACGTCGGCAACGTCTGGTGCGGCTCTCTCCATCAACCCCCTTTCGGCTCGAGGTTGACCCGATCCTCTTCGATCTGCCGCTTAGTCGGCGCGCTGTTCGGTGCGCTTCTGGGCGGCTACACATGTGACAAGCTCGGCAGAAAATGGACTCTTGGCGTGGGAGACGTTTTCTTCACGGTGCGTAAGCGGTTCAGCGGCCGGTCGTCGTGCCCTCGAAGCTAACATCTGTCCATCGCGCGCAGATCGGAGCCGTCCTCATTGCCGCCTCGTACTCGGTTCCTCAAATCATCGTGGGGGTCAGTCGTCCGCGTTGTTGCTCGCTCGATGCTCGTGAACTGACTTTGGATCGTGGTTCCGCAGCGATGGGTTTTGGGATTGGGCGTGTGCGTACGGGTCTCTTCCTCGTCCTCGGCCCAACATCCTTGATTATTCGGGGCCTGACTCATCCTTGCGCACGGACTATCTCAGCGGCATCGCTGCGTGCATCACCCCCATCTACGTGAGACCCTGTATGATGACGTACCGAGGGTTTGAGCGGCTGCTGACTTTACGCCCCATCTAGATCGGAGAATTGGCGCCTTCTAACCTGCGCGGTCGCCTCGTTTCGGTGCAGTCGTGTGCGATCACCATCGGACAGGTACGCTTCGTCTCTTTTTCGTCGTCCCGCCAATCGCTGATCTTACTTGCACACGCAGGTCGTAGCCTATGCCCTTGGCGCTGGCTTTACGTTCAGGGGCGGGTGGCGAGCACTATTTGCCGTCTCGATTGTCCCGGCCGCGGTGCAGGCCATCTTCATCCACTGGCTGGTGCGTCCGAGCTCCTCGTTACAGTGGATGAAGCTGACAGAATTCCTTCCCCTCACAGCCCGAGTCCCCTCGCTACGACCTGCTCAAGCACAAAGTCGACGACGCCCACAAGACCCTGTCGGTCGTCTACCCCGACGCCTCGGCAGATGAGATCGATCTGAAGGTGCGTCTTATTGGCTCGCCCGCGCACAAGCCCGAAGTGACTTTTGCTTTCCCTCTTTCTCCGTAGATCCGAGTAATGCAGACCAACGTCACGCACGTTCAGGCGTTCAAGAAAAAGACGCCCTTCAAGCAGATTCCTCGCTTGTTCTTCTCGCGCGGCGCTTACCGCCGCGCGCTCGCAGCCGCCTGCGGCATGGCCTTCTTCCAGCAGTTCGCCGGCTTCAACACCCTTCTGTGCGTATCTCCTCAATCTTTGAATCGTTGCGCTTGATTCTGACTCCCCTTGGCTCCGCTTTAGGTACTGTGCGTCTGCCGTCAGCACTTTGCCTGCTGCCTTGCACTCTGCTGACCTCTCTCCTGGGTTCCTTTACACACAGACTCCCCAACGATCTTTGGCTACGGTGAGTTCTTCGCGCTGCTTTACTCCCAGGACCCTCGCCGAACACAGCTTCTTCTTTCCCAGCCGGCTTTGACAACGAGACCGCCACGGGACTTATTCTGGCCGCGACAAACTTCTGTGGGACGCTCCTGAGCATGTTTTCGATGGACCGGGTCGGCAAGCGGCGTCTCCTGCTTCTCACTTATCCGGTGATGATCCTGGGTCTCGCCCTCACCGCCGTCGCATTCTACAAGATGACCCAGCCCAGCAACGGTGTACTCTCGGACGAGTTCGCCTCCCTCTACGCTCACAAAGTGCGTAGCGTCACCTTATCTCTCCTTTCACCTCAGGCTGATCTCTCCCGCTCCGAAAGTGGTCGTCCATGATGATCGGAATGATGGTGATCTGTAAGCATCTGCTCACTTCACCTCTCCCTTTCGCCTCGGCACGCACTAATTTTGACTCTCGCCCTCTCAGTCGTGCTTTCGTATGCGACCGGGATCGGAAACCTCGCCTGGCACGTTCAGGTGAGTTGCTCGTTGATGACCGTGAAGGGACGGACTGGAGGGCTGATATCTTTGCTTCTTCGATCGCTGCAGGAGTTCTTCCCGCTTGAGATTCGCGGCTACGGCACCTCTATTGCCACGTCGGTTGTCTGGGCCTCCAACATCGTAGTCTGTGAGTCGACTCCAACCTGTTAATGCTCCTTTGATGGTTGCTGATCTCCCTTCTCGCCCTTCAGCCGCCTCATTCCTCACAATGATCGAGCACATCGGCGCGGTTGCAACCTTCTCGTACTATGCCGGATGGTGCGCCCTCGGGCTGCTGTTCATCTCGTTCTGTTACCCCGAGACGAAGCAGCTGTCGCTCGAGGAGTGCGCCCGCATCTTCGACCACGGCTTCGGCATCAAGGAGGCCAACCGGATGCGCGCGGACAAGGCCCAACTCTCGCGCGACCGCAAGGACATGATCGAGAAGGAGATGGGCTGTGCCGGCTCCAAGGACGCCGCCGCGGCCGCCAAGTAGAATCCAGCGCCCTTCGGCCATGATACGCCCCTACAGGCGACAACACCTCCCTGTGCTCCATTGCTTCTCGTCCCGCTCCCTGTCCTGTTTCCTTAGAGCCTACTCTCTTGTATCGATTACCCTTTGCGCTGCAGTCGCGCCTCCGCGCAAGCATCGACTGCTCTGACTAATGCAGGTGGTAGCGTAGTGCGTACCGTTCGGGCAGGGTTGCGATCGACCGCGCGTGCCCGCGGACGTGCTCGCCGCGCGCGAGTTGCTGACGCGGACGATGCCGACGACGACGTCGTCGACCCAGCTTCTTCTCCTCGCCCCGTATGTCCGTTTTTAAAAAGCTGCTGGGCCGGCTACGAACAGTCGCTGATGCCTCTGGCGTTGCATGAGCTATAGCTCGCAGTCTGCCTTTGTGTCGCTTCGCCCTTCTCCGTTGCCTCCCCCCCCCGCCCCTCGACCCTTTCCTGCAGGAACCGGCCGGCCGTTCAACCCTCCAGTGCGTCCGGCGTCCATGACTCGTCACATGGGGGAGGGGAAGGGGGGGGGGAGCAGAACTGACCTGGGCATGGCCCGTTGTCCGGTCCTCTGTCGTGCTCTCAATCTCTGACACCGGCAGCAGCAGCAGCAACTGCTTCCCTTCCCCGCAGCATGTCCCCCGTCGAGATCGATAGCGTCGCTTCCTGGAACCAAGCTCTGCGCTCGGCAACCGCCAGCGGCCAGGTAGTCATCGTCGACTTCTGGGCGACCTGGTGCGGCCCGTGCAAGGTGCGCCGCTCCCCTGCCTCTCGCCATCAGGACGAGCTGCTGACTGATGACCCGTCGCGCCGCGCTGATGCTTTCGCTGCCGTAGGCCATCGCACCCAAGTACGACGAGCTCGCCCAGGCGTACGGCCAGCACAAGTTTCTCAGGGTCGACGTCGACGCGCAGAAGCCTATTGCAGCCAAGTAGTGCGTCCGTCAGCCCCGCTCGCACCCCTCCTCGCAACGCGCCAGTGCTGACCAGCTCGCCTGCGCCTCCATGCGCTTTGCAGCCAGATCTCGGCGATGCCGACGTTCCTCATTATTAAGGGTGGCAAGGTGCTCGAGACGTTGAAGGGCGCGGACCCGGGCGGTTTGACTCGCATGGTCCAGAAGCACGCGTCTGCTGCGCCTGTGCCGCCGCTGCCCCCGAAGGCTGAGGAGGCGAAGAGCGCGGGCAACGTGAGTGTTGCGCTCGCGCCGAGATGTGCTCCCAAGGGCTGACCCCCACGTCTTTGTGCATCCTGCAGGACCTCTTTAAAGCTGGCGACTTCGCGAAGGCAGTCGAGAAGTACTCGGAAGCCATCGACGTTGCGCCCGACTCTGCCGTCCTCTTCACTAACCGCTCGCTGGCCAACCTGAAGGCCGGCCAGGCAGAGGCCGCCGTCTCGGACGGGCGCCAGGCGGTCGCGCTGGACCCCAAAGGTGGCAAGGGTTGGGTTAGGCTCGCAGATGGGCTGGGAGCGACCGCTGAGGGGAAGGCTGAAGCGCGGAAGGCTTGTGAGTTGTCCCCCGACGGCCTGCATGGAGGGCGACACTGACCAAGTGCTGCTTGGCCGCAGATGAACAAGCGCTGAAGATGCTCCCGGCGGGTCTGATGAAGACGGGTGCGTTCCGCGCACCGATCGACTTCCCGCATCCTGCTGACCTTTCTCCTTTGCGCCTGGCAGAGGTTGAGGCGAAACTCAGCCAGCTGTAAAGCAGAGAAAGCCGTCTGATATACAACAGTTCACTCAGTTTGGAGCTCTACTGGAAGGCGAAGTCGGGAGGCTGAGGCGGACAGGAAGAAATCTAAGGCGGAGGGAGGAAGTCGGCTTCTGTGATGTTGGACTTGAGCGCCATCGACCGGAAGTGGCCATCCCGCCTGAAGAGCTCGAGCGGCGTGCCGATCTCGGCGACGGTGCCTTGGTCGAGGACGAGGATTCGGTCGAAGTGGATGATCGTGCGCAGCCTATGGGCGATACAAAGCAGGGTTCTGTCCGAGAACCTGGCGGAGAACCCTGCAATCAGCGCGGGGTGACGAGCGAACGGGTGCAAATGGGTACGCACTCGGTGGCGATGGTCCGCTGGATCTGTGCATCAGAGGCCGCGTCGACCGAAGCGGTCGCCTCATCCAGGACGATGATCCGGGACTGCTTGCACAGGGCGCGCGCCAGCGAGAGCAGAGCTCTTTCTCCCACAGAGAAGTTTGCTCCTTCTTCGTCGACGACGACGTCGAGATCAAACTTGTGCTTGCCGTCGTCCTCTGGGTTGACGAGATGCGCGCGACGGAGGGCAGACCAGAGATCGGCGTCCGAATGCCTCGAGAAGGGATCGAGGTTGCTGCGGATCGTCCCGCTGCATGCGACACCACCGAATGAGGGTGATTAGCTGAGCAGCAAAAGAAACGGAGTGCTGAAACGCACCTGAACAGCTGAGGGTCCTGTGGGATGATTGCGATGGCGGAACGCACATCGCGCAGGCCGAGCGTAGAGATGTCCAGACCGTCGATCAAGATGCTCCCCGACGAAACCTCCCTCATTCTGAACAAGGCGGCCATGATCTGTGAAGATCAGGAGCTGAAATTTGATTAGAAGCTTGCGGCCGCTAAAGAAGAAGCTCGTACGCACGGAGCTCTTGCCTGCGCCGGTACGCCCAATGATACCAATGCGCTCACCACCCTTCACTTCAAGGCTGATGCCCTTGAGCACGGGCGGCAAGTCAGACCGATAGGCTGAGGGTCGAAAGGCGGAAGATGTCAGCCCAGCACTCTCACTGCGAGGGATGATGCTTACGCACCCATGACGACGTCCTTAAGCTCGACTCGCCCGTGTGCAGGCCAGGATGAGGCGGGCTTTTTGTCCGGGATCTCGTACGGAGCTTCTTGTTCGGGCAAGTCGGCGTAGTGCTGCACGCGCTCAACGGAGTTCACTGTCAGGGGAGGGACGGACGGATCATCAGCGCGAGCGCACTGGAAGGCAAATCGCCCGGACGCACTGTTGTTCTCGATCTCAGCCGTCTGGCGGGTGACCATGCCCAACTGCTGCGTTACTGCGAGTATAGAGGCTGGTCAGTGTTTACTTAGAAACGGCGAAAGGCTGGGCAAGTACGCACGGGAGATGCAGAATGACAAGACCAGGCCAACCTGCGCCGCCGAGATCCCGCGCACGCCTACGACACACATGATGCCGACGACGAATGATAGGATGGCGCCCAACGAGTCCTGTCAAGCGGACGCGCAACGTCAGGGTGGATCTAGAAGGCAAAGGTGGAAGACGACGCACAAGACGGATGGCGAGCCAGCGCTGGTTCACGCAAACCAGCTGCATAGCGCGCTGCTCGAGGTCCATGTACTCGGCATTCTTCTGAACGTGGGCGGCTGTCACCTGGTACGCGCGGAGGGTCGCGAGGCCGTTGAGACTTTCGCTGAAGTGGCCGTAAAGGAGGCTGCGCAGCATCGCGTCTATGCGCTTGATCTCGCGCGCTGAGCGACGGTAGAAGCCCTGAAGCCAGCCGTACCCGACGATGATGACGGCCACAGCTGCATGACAGAGCATCGTCAGCTCGGGTCGATCCGCGAGGCCCCAGAACAGGGACGAACCGATGAGGAAGTAGGGGAAGAATATCGACACGAGGATCACACTCCCTGCGACGTTGGCCAGCGTCATGATGCCTAAGGAATCAAGAGGAAAATCAACTCAGGCGTAGAAGGAAGTCTGAAAAGGGACGAACCCATGCGCAAACTGTCCGCAAGCTGATTGTCAATCGTGTCGGTGTCCTTGCCCAAGACCGACATCAGGCGACCAAGTGGCGTGGACTGTAGCAGCGACATGGGCGCAAGAAAGAGGCGGTCTAGAGCGTTGCGGTGAAGTGCGCCGGACGCCTGGAAGGACAGGATGGCCATGGTCGCGCCCATCAGGACTGCAAGGGACGCCGGGCGCCATGAGTACCTGGAGCTACGCAAATAAGGCAGCGGCGAAGACGCACAGGTGAAGCAGGCCTGAGCAACACCGAGTGCGGCGTAGACGCCCTGATACTCGCCCTGGGACATGGACCAGTGATCCGCCTGCCACCAGGTGAGCCAGACGCTTGACAGAACGAGACAGCTGCCCGGTGCAGGTATGCGGATCAGCAGTTAGGAAGGAGTGTTGCATGAGGTGGACGTAACGGACCCTTGCATCATGACGGCCGTCGCGAACAAGAACGGAGCGGTGAGGGCTCCCTTGCCTGCCTCGAGGTACTTGAGGTATACTCGCCCAGAGACCTTCCCCTGCACACGCTTCTCGGCGATCATGAGCCGTCCCTCAAGCCGACCCCTGCCGGCCGCCGCGGCGCTCTTCTCCATTGCCTCTGCGCGACGCAGCTTGCTGTCGGTAGGAAGGGCTTTGGCGACGAGCTGCGCTTTTTCGTCCTCCTCGTCCGCTGCGGCGTGATCGCCGCCGAACTCGAGCAGGAGGTCCGAGAACGCGCCCTTAGCTGCCATGAGGTCGTTGTACGTTCCCTCTTCGATGATCTTGCCGTCAGAGACCGTGTAGATGTAGTCGACATCGGGCAAGATGTGCAGGGCGTGGGTGACTGCAGTCAAAACCGATCGGTCCGTCAGCGCGACCGCTCGGCACTGGAGAGCCTGTTGAAGACGCACCCAGTAAGACAGCCTTGCCCTTGTTGCGCAGGCCCTCGATCATGGCGTCGTGGAAAAGCGCCTGCGAAACGCCTGCGTCGACCTGAAGCAGCGTCCCATGTTAAGGAACTTGAGACCATTCAGCGAGCGAAGCAGTATGAGGAGGACATACCGCAGACAGCGGGTCGTCGAATATGACGACGTCGGCATCATAGTAGAGCGCGCGCCTGCGCATGGATAAGCTGTCAGCATGCGTCGCGCGCAAATGGAAGAGAGCAGACTCACGCAACGTTGACACGCTGCTTCTGTCCACCACTCAGGTTGACGCCCTTCTCGCCAATCTCGGTATTGTCGGCGTCACCGAGCTGAAGACAGTCTGGGATGAGGCACGCATCGCTCATGACCTGCCAGTACCGCGTCTCGTCAAACGGCTGGCCGAAGAGGACTGCGCAGAAGAGGGTTCACCGGTCAGCTTCCTCAGCGCAAGCCGGACAAACAACGCACTGACCGTTCTCGCGCAGGGAAGCCTGACGAACAGCGACAGCTTCAGAAAGCCCATTCAAGGGGAGAAGGGGGGAGAGAGGAGGTTGCGTACATTCTGGATGAAGGCCGATTGAGAGCAGTACGCAACGCGACCGCCGAAGGTGCTGAAAGACTCGGAACGTGAGCTGGGCACAAAACATGGGAGGAGGCAAGGACGTACACTCGGCCCTCGGTCCGCTTCATCTCGCCGATGATGCCTTGTAGGATTGATGACTTGCCGCTTCCGACCTTGCCAACGACGGCAGTGATCGCGCCGCGCTTGACCTCCAAGTTGAGCTTGGTGATCTTGAACGGCTCGACATCTTGTTGCGCAGCCTTCTTGACGTCGGCGTCGGTCCCGCGCTTCTTGCTGGACTTGCCCTTGGCAGCTTTCCCACCCTCCGTCGCGTTCTCCTCGGGCGGCGCCGATAGCCACTCGAAAGAGGCGTCCTGCACGCGAACTCCCACGTCGAGCGACGGGTCGATCTCGTTCGAATCGACGAGCGTCTCTGCTTCGAAGACGACCGTGAGCCGCTCGAGTGCATTGGAGGCGTCGGCGATGGCGGACAGGGCGCGTGGCAGGAACATGAGCGGCTGACGGAGAAGCTGGAACAGACTCAGCGCCGTGAAGATGGCCGCCGGGTTGCTGGAAGAGCAGGCAGTAGTCACTTGAGTCAGGCTGAGAAGTGAGGGGATCGCATCCGGGGAACGTACAGTTCGTGACCGGTCCCGGCGTAGCACAAGAATGAGACAACCGCAGCGAGTGTGGGCTGCAATGCCAACAGGTTCAGCACGCGAGTTTAGAAAACAGGGTAAGATGACACGCACGAGGGACATCGCGATTGCCTGGTTGCATGCTTTGATCTGGAACCCGCAATGTCAGCCTCGAGCTGTGAGGGGATGGTACGACGGTGGTAACTCACGAGCAGGATCGAGCGGATCCCCTTCAGTTCATTCTTCCGGATGTCGCCGATGCCTGCAATCTCAACTGTTAGCGTACGCGGCAAGAATGATCAAGGCAAGCTTGACGCACGCTCGAGGAACGGCTGCTCGAGGGTGAAGTATTTGACGATTGAGAACGACCCCAGCAGCTCCTGCAGCAAGCTTGAACGCGCGTCCGTCCACTTCATGCTCTTCTTGCGGACCTGGAACTGGGCGCGCATGACGCGTGTCTGGACCGGGGTAAGGATGGCGAACAGGGCGATGCCGACCAGCGCAGAGGGGCCGATCTGGAGGATAAGGAGGATCGTAGCTACCGCCGCGACAAGGACGTCAGCCAAGTCCTAGATTAGGGGCTCTGAAAGGACGCACTGATGATGAGCTGGATCGGCGCTGTCCACCAGGCGTGGAACCACTGCGCCGCGAACTCGCAGCGGGAGCAGTCGGTCGAGAGGTGCGCCAGCAGCTTGCCGTTAGACAGGTGCGAGCGCTCCTTCTGCGTCAGGAACATCGCTGAAAGATAGTGGAGAAGGGACGATCAGCAGTAAGACCTCATGTGGGAGAGCCCAGAAGCAAAAGACACACAGATTTTGTAGATCGACGTTGTGAGCCTCGCCCGAGTCAAGGCGCCCACCGACATGGATCGCCAGAAGAACGAGTGCGTGCACACCGAGGCGAAGATGGTAAGGCAGAATAAACCGATCGCCATGCCGATACCGCGGCCCATGTTGGGCGAAGCGTACTGGGTCGGGTCGGCGGCATGCCGCGCGCGCTCCTGGGCGAAGAGGATGATTTGCCGAGTAACGAGGGGACTGCAGAGCTGAGCCGTGTCGCCCAAAACCTTGAAGATACCTGGAGACGGCATGCAAAATGGCAGATCAGTATGGCAGAGCACCAACCATGGCAGCGACGCAGACGGGCAGGGGCGGAGAAGATGAAGGTGCTGCCCCCCAATCGAGGGAAACGCTGCACGCACCCCCGGTCCAAAAGAACCACGCTACACCCTCGTTCAGGCTCCAAGCGAGCGATGCCTTCTTGCGGCCGTCCTTGTCCCTCCAGCGCTGCTCGTGCTCCGCTTGACCACCCTTCGAGAACACCCACCGCACGCGCTTGATGACCGACGGCTTGACCTCGCCGTCCGCGAGCCGCTTGTTGTACGCCTCTGCCTTTGCGCGCCGCCGGGCGTAGGCCTCGAGCAGCTTGTTTCCCAGTGGACCCGACTCCCTTGTGGAGTCAAGCTTCCATAAGCTGCGGAGGGTGAAAGGCAAGAATAGGCAAGGCGTCAGGCACCTTCGGAGAAGTGCGACAGCAGAGAAAGGACGCACTCTGTCGCCTGTAGAGGCCGGCGGTAACCCAGGTCCATGAGCGGCGTCACCCAGGAGAACGTGAGGATTTGGATGAAGTTTGCTGTGGCTAGTGGGATGATGGCAGCATCGTCGAGCGAAGCTGGGGCTGGAGGAGGTGCCGTGCGAGGCCGGTGCAGCTGCCACCAGTGCTCCCTGAGCTTGAGCTCATCCTCCCCGTCCCTGGGCAGGTTGTCGAGCCCCTTGAGCCGCAAGTGATCCTCCTGCTTGGCGTCGTTATCGTCCGCACCCTTCTCGAGATCGGGCGAGACGGACGAAGGCGCCGGGGAAGCTGCAGTGTCACGCGTGCCGTCTAGCTGACCGACGAGCGCGGCGTCGCCCTTGCTTGCGAGCGACGACGCCGAGCTCTTGCGGACAGGCGAGCTTCCGTCTCTAGGCATGTCGCGAACCCTGACCGAGGGCAGGACGAGATGGTGCGAAGCCGACGACGCTCGTTCAAAGGCGTTGCCCTGGTATCACGAGGCGCGGGGTTGTGCGAACTAGACAACGATTAGAGCCAACTTGAATCTGTTTCTGATCCAGCCCAGACTCCGTTCGTCAGCTCGCCCGCCGAAGCACCTCGCCGACAACGTCAACGACCAGCTCAAGCCATCGCACCCGACCCATGTCCATTCCGACAGCCCAGATCGACCAGACGCACAGGACGCTGCCGGGCAACCAGGGCTCGCTCTGGACGCTGCCGTTCCGTGTCTTGCCGGGCTGGGTCCTCGGCGCGTTCGCCATCGTTGGCCTGTACTACGCCCGCCAGCTCTGGACGACCTACCAGCTTTACCTGAAGGCCGAGCGCTACAAGCTCGAACGCAGACGCAAGGCCGGAATCCCTGACGACGACCGGCGCGACTTTAGGCTTGCGGCGGCCGATGTGCTCAGGCGGCGCAAGGACGAGGACGAGCAGCGGGAGCGCGACCTCGCCATGAAGAGACGCGCCGCCAGGCTCAAGAACGGCGGCGACTGGGAGCGCATGGGCGAGGCCAACGGCCTGCGCAACCGGAGCAACCAGCATGGTGCGTCTGTTCCTTGCTCTCATGGACGAAGGGTGGGCTCAGACCGATTGGTCCCATCACGTCACGAGCTTCCTCCCCCAGCCTTTCGCAGGCTGACTGACCCCATACCACCTGGCCTTTAACAGCCCTCGGCGAGTCGTTCGGCCTTCCCGACGTCCGTTATCCGTCCTTGGGTCCCTCATCCACTGCGCCCCCAACTCAAGCAAACTTCGAGTTCGGCCGGTCGCAGGAGAGCGCGACGGCGAGCGGGTACGGCGACTCGGAGGACGAGCGGCAAGAGCTGGTTCTGCGCGAGAAGTTCGTCCGGCGCGCTCGAGGGGAGGGTTTTGGAGAGTGCGTTCACAGTTGTCCTTCCGGCGTTCGTGTCCTTGCTGACGATGACCTGCCGCCCACCTGCAGCGAGCCCATCCTTCCTCGCTCGACCACCCTTTCCGCCTCGAACTCGGAAGCCACCCCCTCCCTCTTCGCTCACCCGTCCAGCAAGCGCTCGCAAACCGCCTCGTCCGACGTCTCGCGCACCGACGCCTCGGACGACGGGTCGAAGCGTCTCAAGGTCAAGCAGGAGCCCATGTCGGACGACGTTGATCTCTCGGCCGTCCCCGCGGACGTTGCTCCGCATGGGCGCACGCGCAAGCGTGGCGAGAGCGAGAGCGGGGACGAACAGGAAACGGACGAAGAGGAGGATGAGCTGATGAGCAGCGGGAGCGAGCGGCTTGTGCGACGCCCGCCACCGGCCAAGACTGCGCGCAAGAAGCAGCGTCGCCGGCAGTCGGTATCCTCTGCCGGCTCCGAGGACGAGGACGCGTCGGACGCTGAGATGGGCTCGAGCTCAGAGACGGAGGACCGATCTGCGGACGGAGAGGATGAGCTCATGTCGGGCGCCTCTCGCTCCCCTTCCCCGCCGCCTCGCCCTTTGCGCAAGCAGCACAAGCGCGTCATATCCGAGGTCGGCTCCGTCACCTCGGCGCGCCCGCGCTCCTCCCTGGCCAAGAAGCGACGCAAGAGCAGCTTCGGCGTTGCGCCCATCGCGTCGGAGGACGAGGACGACGCTGCGTCGAAAGCCGGCGAGGTCAAAGCTGAGCCGCTCGAGAACTGGGAAGACCCGAACGGCATCAAGTTCCGCACTGGCGTCGACGGTCGTGGGAACGAGCGTCTCGTGCTCGTCAAGAAGCAAGTGCGCAAGTTCGACATGCCGGCCGACAGCGAGCACCCCGATCGGCACCAGACCATCGCCGCAACCGTGGAACGTTGGGTCAATGAGAAGGAGTTCGCGGAGCTGAAGGAACAGCGCGCGCTCGCCTGGCAGTCGGACGAGGAGGACGACAACGGGTCGCCCAAGGCGCTCGAGCAGGTGAACCAGAACGTCGTGGATGGCATCAACACGGTTCTGTTCAACAGCTCCTCGCTGGTAGGTCCTATCCAATTATCCTTCTACTGGCATGGGCGCTGATCTCCATCGCCGTACCCCGCCCGCAGGGTCGTTCCGCCGCTCGCAAGGCTAACCTCTACCAGCCGAAAAACCCTTCCGCAACTCCCCTTCGTCCGTCGCAGTCCCTCTCGCACCTACACGAGCTTTACACCTCATCCGGCCTCTTCTCCACAACCTTCCCTAGGCCTGCCTCACCCTCGTCGAGCACCGGTACGCCCGTCAAGGCAGGAAACAAGCTGCGCTTCTCGAGCACGGCAAGCCGCGTGCGCGGCAGTCCATACGGCGCGGCTGGAAAAACGAGTTTGGCGCGGCAGGCCAAGGAGGCGGAAGAGCAGAAGCGGTTGGACGAAGAGCTGGCGAAGAAGCATGAGGAAGAGAAGAAGGCTGCGGTTGAAGCTCCGAAACCTGCGCCCACTCCTGCATCAGCGCCTGTAGCGCCCGTTGCAGCTCCCGCGCCCAGTACACGCACCCCGGCTGCGCCCGCAACTCCCGCCGCGCCGACAGCCTTTTCTTTTAGCGCGCCGAAGAAGGACACGCTCAGCACCTCCACGCCGCCAGCCGCACCTGCTGCTAAGTCACCAGCGGCCGTCCCCAACTTCTTTGCCTCGTCCGCACCCGCTTCCGCATCCTCAAGCACCCCTACCGCCACTTCAGCAGCAACCTCCAACCCCTTTGCAGCCAAGCCTGCGACGTCAATGCCCGCGCCGTCCGTTGAGGCCGCCCCTAAGCCCTCGACTCCGAGCGCCGGTGGATTCAGCTTCGGCGCGCCGTCCAAGCCTGCCGACTCAGCTCCTCTTTCAGCACCAGCGCCTGCTGCACCCAAGGCATCCTTCTCCTTCGGTGCACCGACTTCGTCGTCACCCGCACCAGCCGCGGACAAACCTGATGAAGCTGCCGCGCAGAAGCCTGCGGCGTCCTTCTCGATCGGCGCGCCGAAAGCTGCTTCCACGCCGCCAGCTGGAACTTTCGGCGGGCCTTCTACGTCGACGGCCGACAGCGCGCACGCACAGCCGGCCAAGTCAGGTTTCAACTTTGGCGCTCCTCCAGTTACATCGTCGCCCACCCCCGCACCCGCAGCCAATCCGTTCGCGTTCGGTTCCTCTACCCCCAAGGCTGATGCGCCCCCAGCTGAGCCCGTCAAGACGCAATCCTTCTCATTTGGCAGCAGCGCTGCGCCTGCAGCAGCCTCGAATCCCACGCTCTCGTCAAAGCCATCCTTCTCGTTCGGCGCCGCGGCCTCGTCCACGACGCCTGCGGCTGCATCACCGGCAGCACCGTCGCTCTCGTCCAAGCCCTCGTTCTCGTTCGGCGCTCCGTCTTCGTCGACGATGCCTGCGAGCGCATCGGCAGCGCCTGCCACCACCCCGTCCACTCCCTCCTTTTCCTTCGGCGGCGCTGCCGCCTCCCAAGCGCCAACCTTCGGCGCGCCCGCGGTGTCTGCCGCGCAATCCTTCGGCGGCAGCTCAACCTCAACCCCGGCGTTCGGTACGGGATCGACGTCCTCCCCTGCGTTCGGCGCATCCACCAGCACCAGCGCGCCCAAGGCGACGTTCTCCTTTGGTGCGCCCTCAGCAGCTGGTGCTGCACCTGCCGCGCCCGCCTTCGGCGGGTCGACCCCCAGCACCGCCGCCGCGCCGTCGACGTTCTCGTTTGGCGCAAAGCCGGCGGATGGCAGTGCACCCGCTGCGCCCAAGCCCACATTTTCGTTCGGTGGTACGGGCGGCGGCGCAGGAGGCTTCTCGTTCGGCAAGTGATGCTGCTGCCATCGCATGGAGATATCTGAACGAACAACGCAGTACAAGTTGCGAGCGGTACAAGTGCAAGGCCGACGTGATCCTGAATGAAGTGCTGATGAAAGCGCGAATCGCTGCGCGCTGGGAAGGGGGCGAGTGGAGGTTGCTGTCCGATAGACTCTTCTCAGACCGCTGCGACACCCGAGAGGTGGTATGTCTCTCCTAGCAGCGTCTTGGCGACGACCCTGTGAGCGAAGCGATGCGGTCAACCTCAACGTCGCCATCAAGCGCGGGATCCGGGCTCACATGAGCCGATCGAGGCGGTTGACGATGAAGAACACGGTCGAACAGCCGAGCGCAAAGCGCATGTACTCCTCCTGTGAGGCAGTGACGGGTTCATCAGCCTCGGCCGCAGCTGGGGCGACCAAGAATGGAAGGGGACGCACGCTCTCGAGGGTGGACGCGGTGAGGTACGTCGGCAGCGAGCCCTCCGGATGCCCCTTCTCATGGTGGTGCACGTCCGCATGGCTGCCGTTCTCACTGCCGCCGTGCCCGTCGACCGACTCATTGCCGCGGGCAATGTAATCGCTCTCGAGGACCTTGAGGCCGTACGTATTGCGCTCGAGGTAGCGTTCGACGAGCCTGCAAAAGCGCACAGGTCAGCAGGCGCTCCAGGAATAGGCGGGCCAGAATCAGGATCTCACGGGCTCGGAGTGATCTGGGGGAGAGGGGCAGCAGCTCGGAGGCAGTTTGAACAGAGGCTGAAGACCGCGAGCACGTCGCCCATGAAGCGCGTGTTGTTGAGCTGCGTCCGAGTGAGGAGCGCCTTCCGCCAAGGGAGCTCCATCGCGGAGAGGATGAAGTGCAGCTGGGAGAGGAGGTCGGCCAGGTCGATGAGGGTCGTCCGCAAGGCCTCGTACCGCTTCTCAGGCCATGTGCCTCGGAGCGAGACCTCGTACGAGATGGACATGTGCCGCCCTCCGAGCGCGTTGAGCTTGGTCTTGATGGCCACCTGGTTCGACTCGATGCGCCGGTTTTCCTTTGCGTCCTTGGAGTGGTGCAGGCTCGCCTCGGAGATGATGGAGCACATGCCGTCGCCGAGCGTGCCGATCAGGTTCGAGTAGCTGATGCGGATCGAGCGCTTGCCGGAGCTGACAGGCGGCACCCACGACCAGACCCAGGCGGCGGTGATACCGATCTGCACGCACAAAAACCTTCTCCATGTCACGTCCCAGCCCCACGAGGCGTTGGTGAGCTGGCCGACGGGACTGTGCGCGTTCTGCCAGCCGTACGCGACCACCAGGCCGGTCGAGACCGAGAAAAGGATCTTGAGGAGCGGCGGCGACGGCGCGAACAGGCGGAAGACGAAGATCAGCGGGAAAGCGACCGCGGTGACGGCGCCAATCCCGAACGGGGTGCCGGCCGAGTCGCCAGGCGCGCCGATGGCCCAGATTGTCAAGCCGATCACGCAGCCCCAGAAGGTGGCGAAGGTACGAACGACGAAGGCGAATGCGGTCTCGCCAGAATAGAGCGCGAGCGTGAGCTGGGCCATGATGATGACCCAGAGCCCGCGGTTGCGGTAGAAGAACTGGGCCTGTATGCGCGACGGTTTGAAGTCAATGAACAGGCGCAGATTGAAGCTGAACTTTCGAAGCTCACCGTCTGCGGGGTCCAAGCCGGTGTTGCGACGAGCACGGTGAGGATGCACGCTTTCATGGCGAAAAGGCCCTGCGTCGACGTCAGCATCCCTCCGAGCATGTGGATACGCCTGAGGAGCGCGAAAAACGCGTTTGACGGTTCCATGCTGTCCGGGTCCCTGCGCTGCGTGCCGTTCATCGAGTCCTCGCGCGGCTGGAGCCCCTTGATCTTGTCCGGGTCCTCCTCACCAAAGTGCTGGCCGTCCGACTCCTGCTGATTGCGCGTCGGTAGAAGGCGCGACCAGGCGAGCAGCGGCGTCCACAGGCGTTGGTGCTGGCGCTTCAGCTCAACAGCCTGCTGCTCCTCCATGAGGCGGAGAACGTCGTTCCCGAAAGAAGAGAGGTGGAAATGGAAGGCGAAGCACCAGAAGAGCTGCCGGTGCGGCAGCTTGCGCTGGTCGATGTCATCCGGCGGCGGGTGGGTCGGGTCGAAGATGTGCTGCGCAGAGCGAAGGGTAGCGTGCGTGCGTGAGCATGACAGCGTCTGAAGCGAGAGCGCATTGTGTGAGAGGAACCAGCACCTTGTACGGCTCGACGATCTCCAGCCGCTCCTTCGTTTTGAATCTCTCCATTGCGCCACGAAGCCGCTCCACCACGCGCGCGTTCTCCTCCTCGAACTGCCGCCCGCGCTTCAGCGCCTTCTTGCGCGTGACGAACGACCGGTCGCCGTTGATCCGCGCGGTCCAAGCGCCCGCATGCCGGAGCGCGTCCGACAGCGCGCGCAGAAGCGGCAGGGTCGAATGTGCGAGCAGCTGCAGCTGGCGGTGCAGCTGCTCGATCTCGTGTTCGGTGAGCGAGTGCTCGAGGTTCATGTACCTTGAGGGTTAGGGGTCAGCGCGGTCGGCCATCGGCGAAAGGCAGGCGAGAGGATAACGCACCGCTGCGACTCGAACAGCCCAACCGGCTCCTGCACCCTCCGCAGCTTCTCGAGCAGGCTGAAGTGGCTCCCGTGGCCCTTATGCTGGTGGTGGTCCACCCGGTGCCGGCTGGGCGACGGGAGTCTCGGCGAGCGCGCGCGCAGGAGCGGGAAGTGGAGTTTGCGCTCAGCCCTGCGCGCCCGGGCCTGCCCCGCCGCCGCCGGCTCCTTGCGCTGGGCGTGGCGGTCGAGTTGAAGCGAGTCGGTGTGGGCGTGCGCCAGCGGATCCTGCTGCATAGGCGTCGATGGCAGGCCGAGGGACAAGTGCGATACCGGCGCGGAAGACGACGCCGCGAGCCCCCCGCCGCTCCCGATGGCGCCGGCGTCAGCAGCGACGTACGTCTCGTCCGACGCGACGGTCCGTGCCGTCGGGAGCTGTACGAGCTCGCCCACCGGGCTGGGCGGCGCGCTCGAGAGCTCGGCGTCGCTCTGGTCGGGCGAGACGGGCCTGGACCCGGCCTCGGACCGCGCGTACACCGAGTTGGCCCGCGTCGAGAGCGCCTCGTTCAGACCGTCCACGTCCGACTGGTTGAGCGTTTTGCGCGCCTGGAAGGCGTTGCTGTCGAGTGCGTCGTGAAGAAGGGCGGTCCTGAGGATGTCAAAGAAGAACGGCACTATAGCCGGAGAGTGGACGAGAGCCGGCCAGGCACCTCTGGGTCAGCATCAAACGCACACACACATACACGCCGAGGGTGAACTGGCAAGGAGGTGGACGCACGGCCACCCGCACGCAGGTTCACATCCTTCGCTCGCTCGCCCAGCCGCTGCAGGTCTTTCACCCCGAGCCGGCCCCACGAGATGTCCATGCCGAGGCTCCCCTCGAGTCGCTTCATAGCCACGAGCCCGGTCATCGAGCTCTTCACCCGGAGCTCCTTGATGCGCCCGCCGACCGTGATCCAGTCGTTCAGGCTCGCGTCGCCCGCGCCTGCCGCGTCGAACACGTCCGTGATGACGGACACGGCGTCCCCGAGCGGGGCGAGGAGTGTCGAGAGCGATGAGAGGTAGGCGTAGGACGCCGACGAGGGGAAGATGACGGTTGACGCGAGGAGGCTCACGCCGATCTGGATCGCCATCGGCAGGAAGAAGACGAGGCCACTGCGACGCGAACGGCGACGTCAGAGCAGGCAGAAGGACAGCTCTCGAGCCGAAGACTCACCTTGTGTAGTACTTGTACGGGAAGAGGGGGATGAGCGTCAAGGCGACGTCCATCTGGATGCAGGCAAGGACGCAAGGCAATGTGATCGGCGACGGCGCCGTGCGCACTTTGAGCCAGCACTGCACGGACACACCCACGAACCCAAGCGAACCTGGTCAGCCTGTTTGCGAAATTCGCTGGAAGAGCTGTAGGCAGAGACACACGAAGAAGCCCGAGCCGACGCCCAGGAAGACGGCGCAGACGATCGACACCTGCGACTCGAGGTACGCGCCGCTGAAGATGAGCGCCGGCACCGCCTCGGACTTGGGGATCTCGTTCATCCGGATCGCGTTGCAGATGGCACCGGCAATGCAGACCCAGGCCCAGGCGATAGCGCCGAACTGCGCTCAACCCGGCGAGAGAGTGTCAGCTCGCAGGCGGGATGGACGCGCAGAGGACGAAGGAACGCACCAGCAACGTGAACAAGTGGATCTCGGCGTTCTCCACGAAGCTCTTGTCCGGCGGCTGCATGAAGCTGGGGGAGGCGCCGGCAGGTTAGCGCAGGTGCGGTAGATGGTGGCTAGGAGGGGAGGGGACGCAACGCGATAACGAGCACGAAGAACGAGGCCTGGCCGAGCATCGCCTCGGTTTCCGTGATGAGGATGAAGAGCATGCCGATCCACGCCTGTGTAAAGCCACAGCTGTCAGCGGACCAGACCGACACGAAACGAGCCTAAGGAAGTCGAACGCACGGAGAGTGAGCAGCGGAACAGCACCTTGAGGTTGTTGCGCTTCGTGACGGCCGGCCAGACCCAGTCGACCGGAAACACGGAGTTGTTCTCGACACGCTCCCAAACGCGGCGGAACACGCTCTGTGTCGCTGGAGGCTTGTCCTTGCCTCCTTCCTTCGAGACATGTGAGCCCTTGTCGTCGCCCGCAGCCGCAAGACCGTGAACACCGTCGTCGTCGTCGCCGTCATCATCATCGGCCGGCGACCTCTGACGCACCGAGTGCTGCCTCCTCGGCCGGAAGCGCGCCCATGGCTCGTCTTGGGCGGCACTGGCGTGCGGCGTCCCTGCGCGATCACCGCTATGGGTCGACGCTGGGCGCGATGCGGGAGCGCTGGGCGGACGCGAGCGGGGGCTGGCGAGCTCGCTGGTGGCGTCGAGGGTGACGGCCGGGCGGAGGAGCGAGTGAGGGCGGCCTGGGCGAGGCGGCGACGGCGGGTGCGCCATCCGAGCGGGCGGCCGGCGGGAGGGAGGACGGGGAGGGAGGGCCGACTAGAGGGGTCGGGACTAGGGAGAGCCTCTCTTTTGCCTCCGATCTACATACATATGTGGCCCTGCGATCGAGCAGACGACAACTCCGTCCCACTTATTATACTACTGACAGCTATGGGGCTGATCCCTCTCTCCACCTCGTCGGCTGCCCGTCCCAGCTCGCCGGCGCACCTTGCTGCAGCCAGCCAGCCATCTCGCTTGGCTTGGCCCGGCCCGCAGCCCTTTAACGCATCCGTCGTGCGTCATCGCCGCCGCCGCCGGTCGGCGACTTGTCGCCTCCTGCAGCTGCCGCCGGCGCGCGGCGCGCGGCGCGGGCGCGGCGGCTGGGCCAGCTCAAGCCCAGCGCAGCTGCCCACCACTTCGCAAGCCGACCTTCTTTTTCCCCGTCACGACGCCTGTTCTTCCCTCCTCTATCCACCACATCTCCCTCTTTATTGGCTCCCCGTGCGAATGCTGCTCTCCCAGCTAGCTCTCGCCGCTGCCGTCCCGTTGCTGGCATCGGTCGCCCACGCCGCCCCGACCGCGGCCGACGGCGTCCTGCTCAAGCGCGAGGCGCTCGTGCGTTCCCTCGAGGACGACCTGCGCGCCCGCGGGTGGACCGACGACAAGGTCACCGAGCTCGAGGTCGAGGCTCTCAAGCGCGACATCCTGGCGCTCGCGGCCGAGCGCCGGCTGTTCGGGTTCGGCCACGACGACAGCGACGGCGAGGGCTACGCGCCCAGGAGGGTCGCCTGCCCGTCCAACACGACCTTCGTTCGAGCGGCCGACTCGTGCGTCCCTTCCTGTGCTTCTGCACCCCTCTGTAGCTTTCTGGACTGAGCTAACGTTACATTGCGCTCCGGCAGGATCTCTGACGGCGAGGCGGCCCATATCCAAACCCGCCTCAACCCGCAGCGCTTCCTCACCTACCTCGACTCGATCAACACGACCGCCTCGGCACTCAACCTCAACCTGAACGCGTCGTCGTCGACCAACTCGACGCCGAACGTTGCCCTCGCCTTCTCGGGCGGCGGGTACCGGGCCATGGTCAGCGGTGCGGGAGGCTTCTACGGCCTGGACTCGCGCAACCAGGAGGCTGTCGACGCCGGTGCGTGCCCTCGCTTCCTGGTCCACCCTTCATCCACGCCTCCTGGCGCAGGGGTCTGACGATTTGGATCGCGCCAACGCAGGAACCGGCCAGATCGGCCAGCTCGCGTCGTACATCGCCGGCCTTTCAGGCGGCTCGTGGATGATCGGCTCGATGATGTCGCACTCGGAGAACGGCAACGTCTCCGTGCGCCCCACTTGCTCTTGCGTTTTCCTCCGGCGCGCTTGATCCTGACCACGGCGCTACGCTGCCTTGATTCCCTGCAGATGCTCGAAATCGCCCAGAACCAGTGGAACCTTTCGAGCAACCTGGTTCTGCCCTCGGGTGGGCTCATCGACAAAGCATCGTTCTTCTCCGACCTCGTCAAGCAGGTCGACGGCAAGAAGGACCTTGGCTACGACACGCAGTGCGTTTCACAAACTTCTCGGTCTTTGGGACGGTGCTGACGTTGTGTTCTTGGTCGAACGCGTCAGGATCACCGACTACTGGGCCCTCGCCCTCTCCGCGCACCTCTTCCCCGCCCAATACGGGCCTTCTGAGCACCCTAGTGCGCCGCTCCTTCCAACCTTCCAGAAGATCCTCGGGAGGCTGACGGATTGTTCACCGCGTGCGCTCTGCTGCAGACCTGACGATGAGCTCCCTCCAGGGGCTCGACCCCGAGTCGGTGCCGTACCCGATCATCATCGCCGCCGAGCGCGAGGAGGGCGAGATCTCGGTCGCGGAGAACGCGACGGTTTGGGAGTTCACCTACGGTGCGTTCTACCCCCCCCCCCCCCCCCCCCCCCTCCCCCCCCCCCCCCCCCCCCCTTTCGACGATGCCTGCCGTGGCTGCTACTGACGCCCGAGACCGCTGCCCGCGGCAGATGAGTTCGGCACCTGGGGTTTCGGCGGCGGTGTCTCCAGGGGCGACTCGCGCCACTCAGGCGGTGCCTTCACGCCGATGCGCTACATCGGGATGTCGCTCAACAACGGCACGCCCAACTCGACCGAGTCGGACCAGTGCATCGAAGGGTTCGACAACCTCGGCTTCGTCGTCGGCACGTCGTCGACGCTGTTCAAGTGCGGAGCTTTTTCTTGTCTGGCTACTCCTCTACGAGGGGCCTTGCATGTGGCTTGAGATGATCCTGACGACCCGTGTTCTCTTGAACTCCGCAGCGGCGCGTACATCCAGCTTGCCCAGGAGGGCGGCAAGGGCATCCTCGTATCGGCCATCGAGGCCATCCTAGCGGCCGTCGGCAAGGCTGGCAATGGTGCGAGCTGTTGCCTTTCTGCTTTGGTTGGTCCAAGGATGGTTGCTGATGCGGAGAGCTGCCCTTCGCCCTTGCAGACATTGCCTCGTACCCCAACCCGTTCGCCGGCTGGCAGCCCGACACGAACCCCACGGCCAACTTCCCCAAGATCACGCTCGTCGATGCCGGAGAGACGAACCAGAACATCCCGTAGTGCGTCACCCGCTGCAGTTCGGAGAGGTCAAGATGACAGTGTTCCCCTTTCGCTAATGCTCTTCTTTGACGGCTTGCAGTGAGCCACTTGTCGTGCCCTTCCGCGGCATCGACGCCATCATCTCGTTCGACAACTCGGCCGACACGGACTACTACTACCCGAACGGCACGGCTGCCATCACGACGTACCAGCGTCTCAAGCAGCTGACGGACGAGCTCGACATCGATCCGCTCTTCCCCGCCGTGCCCGAGAACGCCAACTCGTGGGTCAACCTCGGCCTGAACCAGCGGCCGGTCTTCTTTGGCTGCGACGCCGAGGCGCGCCCCAACACCACTACGCCGCTGGTGGTCTACGTCCCTTCGTACCCGTGGAGCACGTACAACAACGTTTCGACGTACCAACTCAAGTGGGAGCAGGACCTGGTCGACGCAGTGCTACACAACGGCGCGCGGTCCATCACGCTCAACAACACGGTCGACAGCTGGCCGTCATGCCTCGCGTGCGCGCTCGCGGACCGTGCCGTCGCCCGCGGCGGCCAGGAGCGCTCGCAGCAGTGCAGGGACTGCTTCTCGACCTGGTGCTGGAACGGCACGGTCGACGACGCCGAGCCGAGCGCGCAGTACGCGCCCGAGCCCGGCTCGCTCCCGAGCTTCCTCACTAGCCTCGGCGCGAGCGCAAAGGCCGCCACGACGGCCACACCCTCGCCGTCGGTCGACACCCACGGGAGCGGCGCGTTCGGCACGGCCCGCCTGCCCGGCGTTGGCGCGGCGGTCGCTCTTGTCCTCTCCTCGGTCGCGTTCATGCTCGTTTGAACCCCTCCCTTTCCGTCCATCTCTCCCGTTTTCACATCTCTAGTCCTACCTCAAAACCTGCATAACGCGCTTTATTCCGCACACAACCCTCATCCGCTCCTTGCATCGCCGCTGCCTCTACCTTCTCGATACTGTCTTGAACTCCCCTCCGCGCGCATCATCTGAGCCTCATCCGTCCCTCACGGTCATACTCTGACCACATGCGATGGCCACCCACTATCTCCGCGTATCTCAGCGTCTTTTGTGTCAGGAGTGGCAAGGCCAGTGCATCGCCAGGGGATCAGGGCGCGCGGAGGACGCCGACTCCGCGCCGTCTTTTTGGACGACTCCCGGCGGCGCGTCGTCTGCGCCCGCCCCCTTACCCGAGACCTGCAGCCTGTCCAACCTCCCCCTCCCCCCGCCCCGCCTCGCACCTCAATGCCGTCCCTCGCAACGCCCTCGTAGCTGCATTGTCTGTCCAGGATGTCCAGTTCTCCCCTCAAGACATCGCACGCAGACCACCACCGGCTCGTCGACCACGTCCGGTCCGTGCCGCTGGCCGCCGCCATCGTCGCGCCCCTTGTCCGTCACCTCCTTGCTTTACTTCTCGCCGCGCTTTTCCTGACTTGACAGTCGCTCATGCGCGCCTTAGATCACCCTGCTCGACATTCCGGCGCTTACCCAGCGATGGTACCGTGCGTTGCAGGGCTGTCGTTCAAACCTCACCTCGGCAGCTGATCAGCTCCTGCGCGGCCGTCCCTTGCGAGCAGTCGTCAACGGCGAGCCTGCCGCGGACCCGAAGGCCTCCATCGCCATGAGCGCCCTTTCGCTCCGTCCGTAGGCTTGTCAGACCGTGTTCTTGAGGGCGCCGTGACTGACCTGCGGCTTTGGGCTTTGGGTGACCTAGTGTTCTGCGTTGTCGGTGCGTCCGTCTGCGCAGCGGTTCGACCTTCCCTAGCTTCCCTGCGCTGTTCCCTGACCCATGTGCCTCCCACTGACCCCTTCCAACAATCTTTCTCCTCAGGGAACGCTCTGCTCGTCGCACGCTTCTCGTCCGACGTCGCGTCGGTCCGGGCGCTCGTCGTCGAGGCGCCGCTGGTCGCCTTCTGGATCAAGACCATCATCGAGGTCGTTAACCTGAGTATCTTCGGTAGGAAGAGTGGGCAGCCAGGTCCGAGCGGGGCGCTTCTCGTCTATGGCGAGGGCTTCTGGTGTGCTGTCTTCTCGTGCGGGCTGTGAGTAGGCGTCGGGATGGAGGCTCCCCGCGGGCCCTGCTAACGCTCTCCCCGTCGAGCAGATCCGGCGTCGTTGCCGCTCTTCTCCTCCTCCACTTTGTCATCCAAGGCCGGCGCATGTGGAAGGACTCGATCTCGGTCCGTATCGACGGCCGGCACTTCATCCTCTCCGTCTCGTGCTTCGTCGCGGTCGTAGGCCTTCAGGCGCTCGTCTTCAGCAAGATCGAGGGCTGGTTCTACTGGGACGGCGTCTACTTTTCGATCGTCAGCTGTCTCGTGCGTCCGCGAAACACGTTACGTATCCTCAGGCTCTGCGCTGACGGGCGTACCTCGCAGACGGTCGGCTTTGGGGACCTCCAGCCTGAACGAACGTCCTCCAAGATCCTACTCTTCCCGTTCGTTGTGCTCGCCATCGCCATGCTCGCCAATCAAGTCTCGATGATCGTCGGCTGTGCGTCTGTTCTGGATGTCCTGGATAATCACAGCGCGCTGACGTCGTCTTCGCTCGGCAGACTTCGGCCACCAGTCTGAGCTCACGCGCAGCCGCATCCGCGCGCAGCGTCTCCTGCTAGCTAGGCAGCGCCGGGCCGTGTCGGGCGAGGCGCAACAATGGGGGTTGCAGGAGGAAATGGCGTACTTGACCAAGGTCCAGCAGAAGGAGCGGCACGCGAGCGACATGTACAACCTCGTGCGTCGGCTCCCCTTGCGCAACTTGGCGCGGACGCTGACGCTCCTCTGCTCACTGGAGCGCAGGTCATTTCCTTGACAGGATTCGTGTCCTTTTGGGTGATAGGCGCTGCCGTCTTTAAGGTCGCCGAGAGCTGGACGGTACGTCATCGCACTCTAGAGGGATGGCGGGAACGGGGCTGAACTGTTTCTGCCCGTGTCCGTTCCGGCCAATCCTCGACGCAACGTCCTGCAGATGGGTACAGCGCTGTACTTCACGTACATCTCGTTCCTGACGATCGGCTACGGCACGCCGGCCCCGGAGAGCAACCTCGGACGCGTCTTTTTCGTCCTGTTCTCGCTCATTGCGATCCCGGTGGTCGCGAGCTTTGCTGTTTGTTCTGCGTTGTGGCGGTCTCGCTCTGTTTCAGACCCGATTGACGATGACCCTCTGCCGCAGGTGCAAACTATCACGACCATCATCAAGCAGGTTTCCGACAGCCGTCTGAGCGCGAACCGCCTCGCCCGCGAAGAGCACATTGTCAAGAGGGGGCACGACTTCGAGGCCGAGAGTGCGACGAGCACCGGCAAGGACGACGAGCAGCACCCGCACGCCCACTTCATCCTCGACAATTGGGCCAAGCTGCAGCGGGACGGCGAAGAGCATGCGGAGGCTTCCGCGGAAGACCGCCGCGAGTCGCAGACGGCGCTTGCCGACAGGGCGCTGGAGCTGTGCGTTGCCTTTGCGTGTCCTTCACACTTCTGAGATCTCACCACCCTCTCATTCATTACAGAGCTTGCTTGCTCGAGAGCCAGGCGCGAAGCATGCTGATCAGCACCTTGCCCAAAGGCTCGAAGGCGCAAACGCTGCTGAGAGCGGACCGCAACGTGCAACGAAGGTAGCCTTTTTCGTCGTCTTCCCGCGTGCGGGTTGCATTCTGATCCTGGACTTCTTCTAGGGACATTAAGGCGCTTGAGGGCAGCGGAGAGGACCTCAACAACCTATGGGAGGAGGAAGACGAGTGCGTCCATTACCGCTTGCACGTTGGCTCGGCCCTGACTTGCCCTTCGTACCCCGGTCAGCTTCGCCGGCGCCAGCGAAGAAGACCTCCTGCGCAGCATCCGCAAGTACCGCGAGACCTTTGCCAAGTTCCTTGTCGTCGGCGCGCGTATGCGCCAGCTCGAAGGTGCGCCGCCTCATTGCCCCCCCGCACACTTTTCTTCCATCCCCGCTGATCGACCACCTTGCTCCAGGCGCGAATCGGAGGGCCTTCTTGCGCATCCGCGAAGAGGCCGAGGAGGCGTCCTTCAGCAGTTCGCGGGCTCAGCGCGAGATGGAGGAGATGAACGAGGCGGACGGCGATCTCGAGGTCGTGACGGATGATCAGCAGCTGAGGGTGTCGGTGGACGAGAAGGGCTTGTAATCACTCTAGCGCGGCTCATGTGTGCTGTACTTCAGTCTCGTCAATGAAAAAGCTATGTGAGCTCGCGAGTGACGAGAGCTAGTCTCGACGGGTTGAGCGAAGACGCTTGTGGGGAACTGAGGCCAACGCGAAGACAGTAAGCGACCCCGACCCGCCCCATAAGCTCAACCGATGGCGCCTCGAGTGCCAGTCCAACCCCTGGCTAGCCTCGGCCGCACGGACGCGAGCGTGGACGATGCGGACTCGACCTACGACTTCGTGATCGTGCGTCGTGACCCTAGCTGCTCGCGCTGCGCCTCCAGCTATCCGCGTGTTGACATACTCCCAACCTTGCAGGTCGGTGGCGGCACGTCCGGATGCGTGCTTGCGTCGAGGCTGTCGCTGCTGGAAGGCTCACCTAAGGTGCTGCTGCTCGAGCAAGGCCAGGTCGTTCGAGGCTGGACGGCAGGCGTGCCGCTGCTCAGCACAGCCTGGCAGATGGACGAGGACAAGGCCAGGAGCATCCCGACCGTGCCTCAGTCAGGGCTCGAGGGCCGCACCTGCGCGCTAGTCGGCGGCAAGATCATGGGCGGTACTACCGCTTTCAACTCGTCGATCTACACGCGCGGCCTGCCGGCCGAGTTCGACGACTGGGCCGCTCGGCTCGACCTCCCCTCATGGTCGTTCGACGCGTTGCTTCCCTACTTCGTGAAGTCGCAGACTCACACCCAGCAGCCCTTGCTGTTCCCTACGTCCAACACGCCGTCATCGGACAATTACTCTGGCTCGTCGGGCCCTCGGCGCACCACCACGCCTCCCAAGCTGACCTATCCGTCGGCAGCGGCCTTCATCAACAGCGCGCAGGGGCTCGGCATTCCCCTTGTCCAGTCGCTCAACGACCCGAGCGCCAGTGCGACTGCCCTCGCCGTCCACGAGATCACGGGCGAGTACGGTCGGCGGACCAACGTTTTCGAGGACTTCCTTCTGCCGGAAGGGCGCGAGGGCTTCGGTCCAGGCCTGCGCATCGGCACCGGCGCGCTCGTCAGCAAGCTCGAGATCGACGACGCTGGGCAGTGCACGGGCGTCTGGTTTGAGGCGGAGGACCGCAAGAAGTCGGGCGCGTCGTATTTTGCGCGCGCGACGGGCGAGGTCATCCTCACGGCAGGCACCGTCTTCTCGCCGCAGCTTCTCATGCTGTCCGGTGTTGGACCGAAGGAGGACCTCGAGCGAATCGGTGTTGCGTGCAAGGTGGACCTTTCCGGCGTCGGCAAGGGCATGTCTGATCACTTGGGCGTCTATCTGCCGTACTCGGTGCCGGCGTCGGACTCGCTTGACCGGCTCGAGACGTCTGCGATGCACGCCGCTGGACAGGTCGCCACCTTCGCCAAGTCGCGGACCGGCGCCTTCACCTTCCAGGGCTCGCAAGCTTCCATTATGGCGTCCTCGAAGCATGTGCCTGACCTGCTCTCGCCGACGGCGAGGTACACGCCCGAAACCCCTCTGTATGCCGACCCGCGTGACGTGGACGAGATCCCGAATCTCGAGATCCTGCCCATGCCGTACCGTTTCCACTCGAGCATGAGCGACGGCAAGCCGGACGGCCGGGCGTGTGATCTTCGCAAGGGCAAGTTTGACAGGGACGTCGGCTACTTCACGCCCATCGTCCTCCTCGTCCGTCCCAAGTCCACCGGCACTGTCAAGCTCGCCTCGAACGACCCTCGAGATCTGCCCGTCTGCGACCCTTGCTTCCTGTCGGAGGCGTCCGACGTCGACATCCTTGTTCAGGGCATGAAGCTGGCGAAGGCCGTCGTTCAGCGGATGGGACAGAGCGGCTATCCGGTCAAGCCGCACGGCAAGAACAACCCCTTCTTCGACGAGCGAGGCAACGAGCTAGAGGTTAGCGATTCTCAGCTGGGCTCGTACGCGCGCAAATGGGCGACGAACGCCTGTGAGTACCGTCTTGCTCCTCAGGGCTCCTCGGCTTCACGCTGACTTTGCCACCGCTGCGCAGATCACATGACCTCAACGCTACCCATATCGAACGCCTCGAGCCCATTGGGCGTCCTGGATGAGCAGCTGTGTGTACGCGGCGTCCAGGGGCTGCGCGTCGCCGATGCGAGTGTCTTCCCTACTGGCCTTTCGTGCCACACGCAGGCCGCGGTGGTCGCCGTTGTACGTCTTCCGTCCTTTCTCTTTCGATTCGCCCGGACTATTCACTGACTGAGCTTCTCGCACCGCAGGCTGAACGTTGTGCGGACCTCGTCGCAGAGGGGTGGTCCTCGTTGTTTGAGAGCGCTGCGCCGCCGCCGCCGACGACACGCACCTGAACACCTTCTTCCCCTGCCAAGCTTTGCCCCTCAGCCTGTCTGCACCCCCGCCTCGCGCCTTTGTAGAGACCCCTCGCTATTCCATGTTGTCTGCTCACGCTCCGGTGTGCCGCCTTGCCGCAAGTGGACTGACGACGTCGATCCGGAAACTGCCAGTGAACTTCGCGCAGCTGCCTCGGAGCGCCGTGCTTCCTCGCCGGTCCATTAATGAGCCAGCTGCTCGCTTTGCGACGCCCTCGCTCTCGAACCACATTCTCGCCTCCTCCAGATGCCGCCAGACAAGACGATTCTCGTGTACGACGCCTCGCCGTCGTCCTTCTCGACCATCAACACAGCTTGGGCCGCCCATCTGCAGCAGCGGCCAGGGACGTCGTACGCGATCCTTGGGCGGCCAACCGGCGGCCTGAGCTGGACGCAGCAGCTCGAGGAGAAGACGGGCAGAGGCAGTGGCAGCGTTGTCCTCTGTCTAGGTGGTAACCCGGACTGGGGGCTCGTGGAGTGAGTCTGCTTCTGCGCTGTGCATGTGGGCAAGCTCGAGCTGGACGGAGCTGACCTCGACGACCTCGCTCGCCTGCTTGCCTGCCTCCCCTCCTCGTTCGGTCGACGGTACAGGGCCACCGTTGAGCTCGGTGTGCACCTCATCTGCCACACCGTCTGTCCCCTTCGATGTCAACTCGCCCGGCGCGAGAGTTCTCACTGACTGGCAAGGTCCTTCCCGAACTTGCGCAGCGCGACCCCGTCTTCCTCAAGTCGCTCCTCTACCAGTTCGACTTCGCTGCCTTCAAGACCGGGTCACTGGTGCTCCCAGCCTGTGATCTACTCACGCTCTGTATGTGCGTGTCTGCCTGCTCTGTCCTACTATGCTGGATCTCGCTGACGCTGCGAGCGCTGCGCCAGTGACATCACCACGCTCCTGCTCGAGCCAACGTCGACGACCACATCGCTCACGACCATTTTCCGCTCGCCGTTGGTCGGCCTGAAAGACTCGGCCGTCGAGGCGGAGCTCGCATGTAGCAACTGGAATCATGCGGGCGTGCCGCTCCCGACGAACGATGACGGCCCCCGGATGCAGGTTGTGTGGGACCGCGAGGACCGCGCGCTGAAGCCTGGCAAGTCGTCCTGTGAGTTCGCCGACCTTCGAGCGCGGCTCAACGTGAGCTAATCAGCCCGTTATCTTGCAGTGACCGAGCCCTACCACTGCATCGTCAATCGCATCTGGCAGCGGAAGGCCGGCGTCTCGTACTCGTACGTTGAAGAGGTCGCCACCGGCGGCATCCTCTTCACCACCCTTTCCGCCCTTTGCATGGCGTGGGCTGCCTTCTGGTCGCTCTTCTCAACACCGATGTATGTCCTGCCCTCTTCGCTGAGATTGCTCGCCCTGCTAACAGCTGACCGCTGTCGTGCCTGCAGACTGCGCCTTCACGACCGCCAGATCGCCACACTTCCTCTCGATCTTACGCTCACGAAGTCGGAGGGCGGCGGCCGAGAGAACAGTGCGCAATTGGTCGTACCTGCTGCACCCTCGCCGTCCAACCAGTCGGTAGCGGAGATGGGTGAGTGCGAGTTCTTGCGCAGCAATGACCCGCGCTGACTATATTCTTGCGTAGTCGCCCTTACCGAACTCGCGCTGGTTGTCCTTGCCGGCGACCTGACCTCCAAGGAGGGCGGTGTCATGTCCACTGCTGCTGCGCTTGGACAAGACGGCGGAATCGAGTTGCGCAAACAGCTAGAGCGCGCCGGCTGGAGCTGGAAGCAGAGTGCGTGACGCCCCCCTCCTTTCCTTCCATCTGTGCCTCTTGTACCTTCCTTAGATCAGACGACCACACTCGCACACGCCCACGTCACTTCTCAGATGCCCATTCACGACGAAAGTCCATCAGACATCAAAGGGGTCTAGCGATACAACCAGGTGGTAGTCTACAGTCTATAAGGCCGCTGTGGCGCCGTTCTATGCCACAGCCTTCTCCGCCGTCTCCTTTTCCTCTGCCGGCTTCTTCTTGCGCTCCCAAGGGTTCTGCGCCCGCCATCGCTCGCCTTTGTACGACAGCATGACGAACGACAGCGATGCGAGCACAAGCAGGCCGCCAAAGATTGAGTAAAGCCCGCCGTCGCCGCCGACGCCGGACCGAATCGGCAGGCAGATCTCCGACATCAGGAACGCCATGAGGCCGCGCCCGAGCGAGTTGCACGCGACAGCGCTCTGCAGACAGGAGGAGGGGGATGGGCGTCAGCCTCCGCTTTTGCGGCGCTGGGCGACTCAACGAGACCAACCGATGAGCGCCCGACGTTGGCGTCGACCAAATACGCGAGAACGGAGGAGTAGATGACCTGGTGCCGGGCCTTCGAGTCAGCCATCGAGCCTACTGCCCTCAGGAGAACACTGAGCTCACCATGATGGAGAAGCCGGCGAAGAACAGGCAGATGACTGGGCCAGCGATAAAGACCTACACAACAGAGAGCGCATCAGACGTCAGTCTGTGCTTCATGCAAGCAGAAAAGCAGATTTACCTTAGCCTGCGAGGTCCAGGCGAAGGCAAAGATGGAGGCGACCATGACCGGCATCGCGGGGAACATGCTCCTGAGCCGGAACTGTCACATCCGAGTCCTCGTCAGCCCTGCGAAGCAAACAGCGCTTGAGGAGGGCTCAAGACAGACCTCAGGCTTGCCAACACCGCCGTTGCGCTTCTTAAGCACGGCGAGCACGCGGTCGGACATGATGCCGCCCGTGACACTACCCAAGATATTGCCGCCGCCGAACGAGACGAGAACGAGGCCAACCTTGAGCGCGTTGTAGTTATATGGCGCCTCAGCGAATGTCTGCTCGGCGCACATGTAAATCCACAGTCTGGTCAGAAGGTCTTGTCGAAGAAATGAAGCAAAAGACTCACAATAGCGGACGTGACGGCGATGACATACTGTGTCGCGAAGAGGATGCTCGACGAGAGGACAGTCTGCAGGGGCATTGCCAGGCGGGTCAGTCAGATGTCCCGCAGGAGATGCGCAGGTAGACGCGGGACGCACAAAGAGGTTCACGGGGGACGAGAGGATGGCCGCCGCCGGCCTGAGCGGGTTGACGTCGCGAATCGAGATCTTGAACTCGCCGCTCGCCCGCATCGGTGCCGACCTCCGCTTTCCAGCAATCCACCAACGCCGCCTCCCCATGCCCTTTGCATCTTCCACCTCGATCTCTACTTGCTGCGCGCCCGCGTGCGTCGGCGACGCCGGCCTAGTAGGCACGGGCGTAGCATCCGTCGACAGGAGCCCCTTCGCGAGCTTGCGCTGCCGCTTGGCCTCGGCTTGCTCCTGGGCGCGTAATTCGCGCGCGACGGACTGCTTGATGGCGATCTGGTAGGCCAGCGAGCGCTCCTTGCGCCAGGTGTCAGGGTAGACGATGAATCCGATCTGAACAGGGAGCGTAAGTCAGTCCATAGCGAAGGAAAAGGATCACACGACTAGACTCACGCCTTGCAGACCTGCCAGGCCAGCGATGAAGTAGAAGGTCGCTCGCCAGGACGAAGCCTGGGTCAGCGCACCGCCCACTGCATCAATCATCCTCGCAGGAAGTCAGCGAAGAGCAGAATAACAAAGCGAACAGATCTTGACGCACACAAGGGGCCTATCCCGGGGCCAACAAGTGGAACCCCGTAATAGTATCCCTAAAGGTTGTTTTGGTGGGAAGGGAGACGGGGCAAGGGGAAGGGGAGAACAATGAAGTGGGAGGAAGGGCGGGCAAGGCAGGGAGAACGGGGAGTCAGCCGTAATTCGTCTTCCGGCACTCTGCACATGGCCCCTCGACTGCCAATCTCGCCTCAGGGAAGGATGCTGAGACGTACCATGAACCTCCCGCGTTCTTTGACCTCGTACAAGTCTGCGAGGGTGCCTGCGCCGAGAGACAAGACGGCGGACGAGCCGCAGGCCTGGATGATGCGGAAGACGATGAGGAGCGGCATGCTGTTGGCGCGCGAGCAGACGATGGTGCCGACGATGAAGATCTGGTGTGTGGGGATGGGCATGAGGGAAAGGGGAGGGGAAGATGAAGTCAGCCAGGGTTGCAGCTGCGCACGCAGGGAAAAGGCGAGAGACGCACCGTTTGCGCGATAAGGTATACAGGCTTGCGCCCGACGATCTCGCCAACAGCGGACCAGAAGACTGGCATGCCTCCCTGCGAGATCAGCGACGGGGTTTAGGAGTGGTGAGCGTGCGACCGGGGAAACGAAGAGGGGGGGGGGCGGGCGCACTTGAAACAGGATGAACAACGACAGCGAGAGCGCGAGCTCCGTTTCGCTCGCATTGAGCTGCTCCCTCAACTGCTGGAAGGCGGGGTTGTAGATACTGTCCGGGAGGAATGTGAGCATATCAGTGCAACGGTCGAAGGGTTGGCGGCAGCCGGAGAACGCACCTCGCAGCAAGGGTCGGCGTGAGCGCGCCTATCGACACAATGAAAGTCACCCAGTACTTCTTTCTGCGCGACCACTCGCGAGGGTCGTTGTCGACCTGAACGTGCTCGATGTCGACAGGCGACAGCGGTTTGGAGTCAAGCTCGGTAGACGGGGCTGCGGGTAGAGGTCGTGCGACATCCTCGACGTCGCGGTTGGACGCGGAGGGCGAGGCTAACGGCGGCGGCTCAGACCCGAGCTCGGCGTAGGGAGCGAGCGTTGTTTGGGAAGAGTCGGGCAGCTGCTGCTTCTCCACCTTCAAGGTCGAGTGGCGAGACACCGGGTGCGGTACTGCGACGGACGGGTCGACGTCGAGGGTGAAGCGGGCGTGACGCTCCGCTGGAGGGGTCGCAGACGTCGCGGCCGGTGTCGCGCCGCTCGCGGATGCTGCTCCGAGGGTACCGTCGACGGCCATCTTGCCGACTGCAGGGTTTGGTTGCGAGAATGGGCCAGGGTCAAGGGCAAGGCAGCCCAGTCACCTCGTCGGCTTTGTGCGAGGATGAGGTTGCTGCAGGTTGCGCGAATAGCCCCGGCCGACCTCGCCGACGACGTTTTCGGATGCTCGAGTCCGCCGCTGCAGCCGCGCCGTGCGCCAAGCTACATGTCGACATTGCTTCAGCAGCAACAGCAGCAGCAGCGAGAGTCCTGCCCTCGTCAGCAGGACGTGCGCAAGATCGGCAGCGAGGCGGAACAATCTATACCGGCCTTGACACAGGGCTCGATGCAAGTTGCATGACTGCGCGGTAGCTGCGTCCTTCCTCCCGTTCACTCTGACCGTATCCACCCAACACAATGACGTCCGAGCCCGACCTCCTCCGCCACGCCATCAAGTCCATCTCTGTCCTCCCCAGCACCGACATCGACCGCACGCTGACCTTCTTCACGAGGTGGGCCCTCGCTGAGCCCCCCCCTGCCCGCATGGCTCGACCGCAGCAGCTGACCGTCCTCACTCGCCGCCCTTCGGCAGGCTGGGGTGCGTCCCTCCGTCCCTCTCGCGCTCACGAAAGCCCCTCTGAGGCTCTTGAGTCGCCTCTGGCGAGCCCAGATTCAAGCTCGGCGGCAAGCATCCGGGCTTCATTTCGGTCTGCGCCGGGGACCGCGCCGTCGTCAACCTGTACCTGCGCGAGGCGAGTGCCGAGAGCTTCCCGCTCGGCAGGGGCGAGGTCATCATCCTTCTCGAGGTGCGTCCTGCCCTCCTTCTCCCTTCCGAGCGTACGGAGAAAGTACAAGGTTTTCAGCGAGCTGACTTGAGGACCGTCGTCTGGCGGGCGGGTTGGCAGACGGGGGAAGCGTCCAAGCTGTTCGCGTACGTCGAGCGCGCGCAGCTGGAGCTCGTGTTCGCGCCGCACGACGGTGGCCGGTGCGAGCCCAAGCCGTGGGGCTTCTGCCAGTTCTCGGTGCTCGACCCGGACGGGAACAAGATCACGTCCGTGGTTTCTCAGCCTTCGTCCGTCTGCTGGGGCGTGCTGACCGGCTTTGCGCTGTTGCGTCACAGGTTCGCCTCTCACCTGACGGACGACGAGAGCGACACCCAGGTCCAAGCTCCCAGCGTGCCTGATCTCTAGCCTGTCTCCTCCCGCCCCTGAATACTCCTCGTTGTACTCCCTTCCATGTCCGCTTGTTGTAGCTGCTTCTCTGTGTCTCCGATGTCCCCTGCTGATCCGCAACCTTGCGAGACGTGCGGATGAGCGTAGCCATACAGACAGGTGATATCAACAAGCGCGTTCGTGCCAGCGTACAACAAGACACCCCTTCCCTCCTTCCGCCCTCATCGTGTTCAGGCCACCTGCCCCGCCACGCGGCTCACAGCGAGCAGCAGCAGCGCCCGTCTGCTCTTCGTTCCGGGCTCGGCCGAGTCCTTTCTCTCCAGCCTCGGCCTGCGCTCCTCGCCTCTTCTTTTGACCGCGGCTGTTGGCGCAGGCGCGGACGAGGTTGAGGGCGGGGCGAACAGCAGGAGCACGGTCGGCTCGTCCAGCGCGAGCAAAGCGCGCAGGAACCCGAGCGTCTGCCAGAGCGCCGACGGCGGGCCGGCGGCGGACGCCGGCTCGTCGGGCGGGGTGCTCGACGCAGCGCAGGCGGGCCAGAAGGCGCGGAAGAGCGATGTGGACACCGGCGTTGGTGCGACGTCGACCTCTGCCGCGAGGGAGAGCCTGGCCGATCGACCACCAGCAGCAGACGGCGACACCCCGACGAGCCTTTCGTAGAGCCCCTCGTCCAGGACGTCCGTCGCCCGTCCGCGCGGGAAGAACGGCGGCGGGGGGTCCTCGAGCTTGACGAGCCTAGCCGGGGGCGTGTGCGTGTCCCCTCTACGCGCGGCGCGAAAGGTCGACTTAAAGCCGGCGGTCGAGGGTCCGGCGATGGGCGACGACGACGTCAGTCCGAGGAGGTTGTCAGAGCCCATGAGTGAGACGCCGACGACGGTCGGCACGCGTGAAAGCGGGACGGCGGCGTCGTTCCGGGTAGGGTTGTACGACGACGACTGCGAGGGGGACGAGTCGGTGCTGCTCGTCCACCGGGGCAGTGGCGGTTGACCATAAGGTGCCCGCAAGGACGCGAGACTGCCGAGACCAAGCGGGGGCAGCGGGAGAGCCTGGCCGGTTGAGATGACCGAGAAGGGCGAAAACGATGGCGAGACCTCGAGCTCGGACGCGTCCGCCGCCGAGGATGACGAGACCCATGCCTCCGACGAGTGTTCGTGCTCGGCGTCCGTTGTTGTCGCCGTCGAGCCGAGCGACGAGAACCCGTCGAGCGAGATCGAGTCGAGCGACGACGTCTGCGTCAGGTCCGACGCTGTGCGGTAGTGCAGCAGCGGCCGCGCGTCGTATCCGGGCGCGGGCGGGGGGAAGACACCGCGGCCGTCGTGAGCGGGCAGGCCGAGCACCTGCTGAGGGGACGGCGGCGACCAGTTTGGGTCTGAAGCAGAGGGCAGCGGCTGAGGATGGTGCGGAGCGCGCTGCGCGTAGGGCTGGAGGCCGCCTCGTACGGCATGCTGCGGCGGGCGCGACGACGAGTAGGACGGCACCCGGCTCGCAGGAGCAGGCAGGATGAGCGACCAGGTGTCCGCGGCGGCGGAATGGCCCAGAGCGAAGGACGCCGACGGCGAGAGCGACGTCGAGGACGCGCTCGACGGCGGCGGCGGCTGGTGGTGGTGGTGGTTGTGCTGCTGGGCGGGCCGGAGGACGGCGGCTGCGCTCGACGGCGGCGTGTCGGCGTCGGCGACTCGGGCGGGCTGCTGCTGGCGAGGGTACTGATACTGGGCCATCGTGGAATGTTGCGGGGGAGGTGATGGTCGTCAGGCAAGCCACCCTGCCCTGGCTGCCGGATGGCTGGGGCAGGAGGCTTCTTGTCTCTGCTGGCGTGCTCCATCGACATGGCGCGCAGCTGCCGTTGCATGTGTGCCCTGCCGATTCGTAAGGACGCATTGGCTGAAACACTTAAGCCCCTTTCTTCTAATCAGCCGGGCGTCCCCCGCCCTTCCATGCCTGCTTGCACCAGGGGGAGGGGGGGGGGGGTGAGGGAGACCGCTGCCTACATGATCAGCCTTGCCGGCATCGCTCGTCCCGCCTCATGGCTGCCGGGGCGCACGGTTGTCGTGAAGCGCCCGCGGCGTCGGAGGTCGTCCCGCGCCGCGCCCGAACCGCCGCCGGGGCTGAACCAACGTCCTCGCCCTTCGCCCCGCCATTCCCCCCGACTGTCCCTCAAGTACGACCGACACGCCCTTCGACCACCAGGTCTCTCGCAGGCCTCTTCTTGAGCATCTGTGTTCGCTGGCGTCATCCTCCGCATTGTGCTCCTTCGAGAGCGGCAACATCCCGCGCTCCCCCAGCTTCAGCCGTCGTTCAGCCCGGCTCCTGCTGTCAGCCCTGCCTTCCCATCTCTGCTCCTCTCCAAGCCCCTCAACCACGGCTGACCCATGCTTCCTTTGCCCCACGCGTGTAGATGTCATTCTCAGCCGGCTCACCTGCCCTGCCCCGGCTGCCGAGCGTGTCTGAGCTCCTCCACGGCGCGCTCAGCCCGGCTGGTTAGTGTCGCCTTCCTCCGTTCTCCTTGCGTGGGCTGAGATGGCCTCCCCACCGATCTTCACGACAGACGACCACCAGAATGACCTTCACGAGCCTTTCGGACGAGCGTCCAGCGGCCTGCAAACGACGAGCCTCTCGGATGACTGTGAGCTTGCCTTCCTGTCCCTCGCTGCTTTCAGGGCGTGGGCTGACTGCAGCCGCGCTGCGCGACGGCCCGACCTCTTCCGCCAGACCCCTCACCATCGTCGACCACCTCGCCCTCACTTTGCCTCCAGCACGACTACACGCCGATCACCTCGTCCCATTCGACGTACATGGGCTACTCGGCCGTGCGCGACCTGTGTTCGCCCGTCAGCCCGACAGGGTTGACCGCACCGTTCGAGAAGGCGACGCTGGACTCGCCTGCGGAGCTCGCTGCGGCTGGCCGACTGGCATCTGTCCGTAAGTTTGCTGCCAGCGTTCGCAGCTGCTGAAATGGGGCTGAATGGTCGTGCGGGCTCGTGCGCAACGTCTAGCCCTCCGCTCGCCAACCCTCTCAACCCTCTTCCACCCCTATGCCCGCTCACCCTCGTCCCTCACTGAGCCGTCCCTCTCTCCCGCCACGCCAGGAGTGTACTCCAGCCTGAGACGTGGACGGACATTCAGCGGCCAACCTGCGTTCGCCGTGGCTGGGGGGCTGCTGCCGTCGCCTGAGATCGCGCCGTCGAGTTCACTGCTTGCTGCGGACGCGGCCGCCGTCCGGTTCCCCTCCCTCGTCGACAGCACCAACGGCGCACACGGACCGTCCGTGCTAGGCCTTACCAGCCTGCGCATCGAGCACCGGCACCAACAGCAGCCCTCGGTGTTCGGCCTCGGGCTCGGGCCGGCGTGCCTCGCAGAGTCCCCGACCGCGGCTGACGCACCGGCGTGGGTGGACGAGGACGTGCTGTACTCCGGCAGGATCCTCGCTGGGCTTGCGCAGGGTGAAGGGAGGATTGCAGGCGGAGAGGGGGACGAGGAGGACGAGCTGGAGGCCGACGACGAGCTCTTCGAGTCGTCGACGGAGGACACCCTTGACGAGGTGCGTTTTTCTCTTGCGGCTCCTCCTCTCTCAGCGCGCCACATTCTAAGCGGCTGCCCTTCTTCAGGCCTTTTCCCCCTGCCAGTTGTCCTCGTCGGACCTCAGCGAGTCTCCCCCCAGCCGGTCCCATGCCCAGCCACAAGCGATCGACATCCCTCTCGCGACCGCCCACCCCCGCCCGCGCGCGTCGACGCTCTCAACCTCGGCGTCCACGTCGCCAGACCTGCCGAGGGCATCGCTGCCTGCCAGGAGCAAGCCGATGCGGAGTACTTTGGCGGGCAAGGCAAAGGGATCGAAGACCGGTAGCGGGAGGAAGGCCGCGGCTGCGGACGCGGCCGCTGCGACAGAGCTGGCGGCGGCTGCAGCGGCAGACGGCAAGCCGTTCGAGTGCGAGTTCTGCCACGAGCGGTTCTTGCGCAAAGTGCGCTCTCTCTCCCTCTGCTTCTCTCCTACCCGGTCCTCCCTTCTGCGCACGAACAGATGCTGAACAGGCTGCGGGGGCGCACGCAGAACGACTGCAACCGGCACACGCGGATCCACACCGGCGAGCGGCCGTACCACTGGTGTGCCCCTGACCTTTGCCTCCGTGCTCCATGCTTGGCTGACGGTCTGATAAAACTGGCACTGCAGTCCTTCTTGCGCTCTCGGCTTCATGCGCAAGTACGTTCCTTCTCCCTCTCACGCCCGCCCCTAGCTCACGCCCTCCACTCCCTCTCCTCCACTCCGCGGCAGCGACGCCCTGCTCCGGCACCTCGCCCAGTCGCAAGCTTGCGCCGACGCCGCGCCCCCCAGGGAAGAGTGGGTCTTTGGGCTCGGAGGGTCGAGGCGGCGCAAGGGCGCAGCTGGGGCGGGAAGAGGGACGGCGTCGAGGAGGGCGCGGTGAATCTCTCCTCCCCAATTTCCTTCCTGCTCTTTCCCATTCTTCCCAAGCCAATTTTTCACCCACCGCTTCGTTTTCCTTCCCCGTCCCACTTTCATTTCCTTCTCTTCTGCTTCAAACGGCGACGATAACGAACGACATGCCCCTGCCCCCATTCCCCATCATGCCCCATCTTGCTTGTCTTTTGCACCCATCTACCAGTATCCCACCATGTGCTAATTCAACGCCTCGCGCCCTCTCACTCCATGCACTCACCGTGCACCAATCTTCTTCTCTTCCTGAGATAGTAGCATAGTCACGCTTTCCTTGTCCGTCTACCATCTGACTGCACCGACCCCGCCACCCGAGCACCTTGCCCGCGTAGCGCTGTACAACGTCCCAGCCCTCTTCAATGCAAATGTGCCCTTGCTCCTGAGCTAACGAACGCCGCAAAAAGAGGGAGGCCGGGGGGGGGGGGGGGGTTAGGTCATGCATTGTCCGTCGCCGAAGCCGCCGCCGCTGCTGCGCCCTTCCCTCGCCCCCGGCCGCGGCCGATGCCCGCCGCTCGCGCACTGCGCGCCGGCCTGGGAGGAGGCTCAACGTCGTCCCCGTCCTCCGCAGCGCTCGACGCGTCCGAGGACGCGCCGTCGTCGGCGCCGGCGGGCGCCTTCCTGCCCCGCTTCGGCGGAGGCTTCCTGCCGGATGCTTTCGCGGCGCGCTTCGGGCCCTTCTTGGCCTCCTCCGAGCCGTCGTTCCCACCTGCTTCATCCCCCTCCGCACCGTCGCCGTCGCCGTCGTCCCCATCCTCCGCAGCGGCCGCCTGCCCCTTGCGCGTCCTCGGCACCTTCGGCTTCCCCTGGACGTGCAGCTGTGCGCACTCCTCCTTCCACGCGCCCTCGATCGTGAGGATCCGCGACGGGTCATCGAGCGCTTCGAGCTCGCGCAGCTGCGTGGAGGTCGTCTGGTGTCAGCCTGCCTGCGTCGGTCGGAGAGAAAAGGGAGAAGGGAGAAGGAAGGAAGGAAAGGCGCACGAGCTCGATCTCGCGCCTCCAGACAGCAGGGTTCTCCGAGCTCGGCGTCTCGAGCACCCACACGACGTCCTTCCACCCGTCCCACCGCCGTTGCTGTCCCCACCCCGCCTCTCCGTCTACCGGGGGCGCCCCGTCCGGCCCGGGCCAGTGCAGCAAGGCCCAGAAGCCTCGCAGGCCGATGGATCCGAGCCCGAGGTTCTCGTGCCGGTCCTTCTTCGCGCCGAGGGCGTGCTTCGAGTCGTTGATGTGGAGCGCCTTCAGGAACCTGGGTGGGACGACGGCGAAGAAGGCTGCGAGGGTCGCATGCAGCGCTGCGGGGGTGCAGAGGTCGTTTGAAGGGGAGGCGGCGAACAAGTGGCCTGTATGCGTGCGCGCTCCAGCGCAAGGGTCAGCCGCTCGCAGCATGGCGGCGAGCGAAGAGGGAGCGGAAGGGAAGCGCACAGGTGTCGATGCACACGCCGACGCGCGTCTGGTCCTCGACGAGGGCAATGATGTCGCGCAGGTCCTCCGGGCGCGAGCCGAGCACGTCGCCCTGCCCTGCCTGGTCCCACGAAGACACCACGGGCATCAGCCGTCCTTCCCGCACGTGCACGAAGGAGCGGGATGGAGGGCGGACGCACCATGTTCTCGAGCACGATCACGATGGACGCTGTCGTCTTGTGCGCGCGGTTGATGGCGTCGGCGACGAACGCGCATGCTGCTGCGCGGTCCGCCTTCATCGGGCTGCCCGGGCTGCCCGTTCGCACGTCGTAGCCTCAGCAATCCTGTGGGATGTCAAGGGAGAGAGCAACGGGTCAGAAAGGGACGCACTGGAAGTTGTACAGGCCCATGCCTAGGCGCTCGGCCCTCTGCAGGTCGTCGAGGAAGCACGCGAACGCCTTGTCGCGCTTGGCCGGGTCCGGGTTGGCGAGGTTGACGAGGTACGACCCGTGCGGGAGCATGTCCCTCGCAGGGTCGTACCCGAACTCTTGGCCGCGAAAGCGAAGAGTTCGGTCAGTCACGTACAGAAGCGCCCGGGGGGGGGGGGGTGAAGGACGTACTGGCGCAGGCAGCCTGGAAGAGCTCGACGGACGCGGGCTCGAGCGGCGGCGCCGTCCACTTGCGCTGCGACTTGACGAACAGTGCGAACGCGGTCGCCCTACATACCCTCGCCAGCGCGCCGCTTCAGCACGTTGAGTCCAAGACCCCAGGAGGAGGAAGGGGAGGGGGCGCACCCGATCATGGCGGCGTTCCTGCACGCCTGGTCCACGCCGCCGGCGGCGCTGACGTGGGCGCCGATCCTGAGGCTGCTTGTGCTCCTGGCCGGGACGAGCTCGTCGTCCGCAGCCTTCTTCCGAGCCTTGCGCGGCGGACGCTTGCCGGCGGGAGGCGAGGGGGGTCTAGCGTCCACCGGCGGCGGCGGCGGCGGCGGGGAGAGGGAGCTGGACGACGCGGGCGAGCGGCTGCGCTTGGGGGCGGCGGTCGAGGCGGACGCCATGGCGGCGGTCGAGGCGGACGCCATGGCGGCGGCCGGCAAGAGCGAGCGCGGGCGGAGGGCGAGGCGGCGGAGCGTGCTGGGCTGCCTGCTGCGGGAGGGAACGGTAGCGGCGGAGAGGCTGGCTGGGGGTAGCGACGGAAGGCTGGCTGGCTGGAGAGCAGGATGGACGGTCCATCGATGAATGACGCAGCAGCAGCAGGCAGCCCCATCCCCCATCGCAGCCATAGCCTCGAACGCGGCTAGCCCTGCTCCAGACGACGGCAACGACCCTCCTCTGGCCCGTCTAGTCGAGCGACGCGCTCTTGCCGCAACGGCGTCGGCCTCAGCGGTGCGCAGCGCCTTCCCTCCGACCGTCCTCCCGCGTTCGAGCGCGAGCTGCGCACCCAGCCCGCTCGAGGCCGTCGTGTGCGGGGGACGCTGCGGGCGGACAGGCTCGCCGACAGTACGGCACACTGCCTGAAAGCTCAATTAACTTTGATTCATCTCTACACGTGCCTCCCCATTATCGCAACCGAGTCGGGTCCAGCCTTGACTCAGTGCTCAGTCCACGACGCTGATCCACACCTCGAGCCTGCCCTCGGGCCGGCCGTCTGCGTGGGTACGGGCGACGTCGACGGCCGCTTCGTAGTCGTCCTGCGCACGAAGCGTCCTCGGTTTGAGCGTTCGTTCCGGGGGGGAAGCGGGGCGGCAGAGCGGACGATCTGCAGGGTGGGGGACGTGGGGAGGGTGGGGGGTTGAGGGGGGGGGGAGGGGACGCACCTCGTCGACGAGCGAGACCAGGCTCCCGTCCTCGTCCCGGAACTGCACGCGCAGCCCGCCCGCCCATGCGCCTCGGAGGCCGAACTTGGTCGCGAGCCTGTCGACAAAGTCTGCGTGCGTGGTGGCCGGGGTGAGGGAGAGGGCGCGGATGTCGGACTCGTAGTGGATCTGCCGCGGGCGGGGAGGCGTGAGGTGCGTCAAGGGAGAAGCGGGGGAAGGAGGAAGGACAGACCTTGACCCTGACCTTGGTCATCTCGAACGACATGCCGTCCGTCATCCCGCCGTAGGCATCCAGCAGCAGTTCCTCGGCGTCCCCGTCCTCGTCGTACCCACCCCGCGAAGACCCGAGCACAAGGGACCTGCCCCCGCTCGCGGACGGCGCGCTCCCGCTCCGCTGCAGCGCGCGCTGCACGCTGCCCGTGCGCACGTGGTGCGCCGCAACGCCCCTTACGCTCGGCGCGCGCCTGAGCGGCGCCTGTCCCCTGAACGACTTCGGCGGCTGCGGGCTCGCTACGGGGCTGAGGGAGGCGGGCGTGCGCACGACGGGGGTCGAGCCCAGGGGTGAACGCGAAATGCTCGTGTCGGACGCGTCGGGGGGCGGAGCGTCGCGCGCGGAGGCAGCCCAAGCCTGGACGGTCGTCAGCGCCGGAAGGGTGGGAGCTAGCAAAGGAAGCTTGGAGTAGCCGTCGTCTGTGCGGTAGGGACGAAGCGTCAATGCAGCCACCTGGACGAAGGAAGGAAGGAAAGAAGGTGGGAGGACGCACAGAGTTCGGTGACCCTGCCGCTCTGCTTCCGGTCGAGCAGCCCGATCCGCCCTGTGTCCAAGTCGCACACCCTCGCCTCCCCCTCCGTCTCGCGTCCCCTCTCCTTCCCTTCCTGCGCCTGCGCCAACGCAGGCACGACGCCCCGCTGGCTCGACGCCGGCGAGCGGGAGACGCCCGCCGCGGACGATTTGCTGCGCGCGACGGCGGCGGCGGCGCGCACGCCGCTGCCCTCGCCGGCGTTTGCCCCGCGGCGGCTCTCGCCGCGCATCGCCTGCCGGATGGGCGACTTGGGCGCTGGAGTTTCTCTCTCGCAGTCGTCAGCGTGGGCCTCGCTCAGTCGCATGGAGCGCAGGACGCAGGAAGGACGCACGCAGCCCAGGGTCCGACGAAGACCGCACCACCAGCCCCTCGCTTCGCAGCGCCGCAGCTCGGTCGCCATCAAGTGGCGAGCCTGACGGCCCTTGCCCAAACTTGAGCCGCGTCACACCCGTGAAAGTCGTGAAGGCGTCGCGCTCGTCCGAGGCTGCGATGAGGCGCTACGAGCGAGCAAAAAGACAAGGATAAGCAGCGAGCGCCGCGCGATTGGAAACGGAAGGTCGGAGGGGGTTGGACGCACCGCCTTGCCCATGTAGTCTTTCTGCTTGATGTTCTTGAGCTTTGCGTCCGGCGGGCGAAAGATGACGCCGACAGGCTGCAGCCCGGAGCAGAAGTCATCAGCATTAAAGCACAATTACCTTCGCAGGTAGAACGGAACGCACGATGGAAAAGACGGTGAACCCGCGACCCTCCTGACGCAGGCACTCGTCGATCACCGCGTGCTCCTTGACCGCCTTTGCCCGCATCGCGTCCGTTAGCGATGCCAACCCGTTCTTCTGCACGTCGGCACCAGCAGATGCAGTCAGCGCAGCGATTTCGTGCTGAGCGCGGACGGGGGTCGGACACACCCGGTTGCCCATCGCGAGCTGGCTCAGGCCGATGTTGAAGTGCACCTCGGCCGCGTGCAGGCGAAATTTAAGCCCAATCTGCTCGTAATTGCTGACGAGCACGAGCACAAAGCAGCGGCGGCAGCTCATCAGCAGGTGCTGTAAAGTGAGAAGGGAAGGGGCAGACGGACATGTCTCGGTTCGAACGCAGGTACAGGAGCGCCTCCTCGAAGTCGCGCAGAGCGTAGTCAAATCGTTGGAGCAGGTAGTTGCTCACGCCGGCTTGGAACTGCAGCAGTACGACAGCCGGGCGAGTCGGTCAGCATCTTGACGCAACTGAGCGCGAAGATGGGACGTGCGTGGGCGATGGCGAGGTACATGTCGAGCCCGGTCGCAGCGTTGAACAGCTCGACCGCAGCGGTCTGTTCGCCGATGGTCGCGCGGATGAGGCCCATGTTGAAGAGGATCTGCCTCGCGAGGCCGGCAGTGAACAGCAGCCTTGCGGTCAGCTCGAGCCTTGCCGCAAAGGAGCTGCCTGAATGAGCAGCGAGCGAGCGACGACGTACCTTGGACGAGACGGCGATGGTGCTGAAGATGCCGAGCGCCGCCTGATAGTCCTGCGCGTCGTACGCCTCCAGGGCGGACATCCACGTCTCGAGCTCGGCCTGCGGCGTCAGCAGGGGTAAGGAGCGGAAGGGGTCGTCAGCGTGTGGCTGCGTCGAGGTCGGCCTGGAGGAGGAAGTGCGCACCTTGAGCGACATGCGATTGCAGACAGTCGGAGGGGTTGGGGTCTGGGCTGGGGGAGATGTCGGACGGAGGGAGATGCTGCTGATGGGCTGCTGGAGCTGCAGAGCGGGAGGAGGAAGAAGCCGGCGGGCTGGGCGGGCTGAGGGTTTGAGCGCGGCGGCCACGGGCAAGAAAAGGGGCAACCGCCCTGACTTTGGCTCATCACCCCCCCCCCCCCCCCATCACCCCTCCCACGACGTCGAAGTGTATCCCAAGCCGGCCTGAGGTGTCAGCACGTCGCGCAGGAAGTTGTGTCAGCCAGCTGCAATCATGTCTGCTTGCGGATCCGCGCGGGCAGGGAGATTGCAAAGGTCATGAGTCGTGCAAAAGGAAGAAGCCAAGAGGATGGTGCAAGATTTGCGTGAAGAGGCCTTCGGCCACTAGTGGTCAATGATGGCGAGGTTGCCCGACACCAGCTCTGTGAGGGGAGGTCGGAGGATGAAGGAAAAGAAGATGGAGGCAGGGCAGGACAGCACACCGCGACCAGAACCACACGACGACGAAGGCCACGACGACGACGGCCGACCGAGGCGAGCAGGCGGAGCAGAATAAGAGCGCGCTCTGGTCAGTTACTTGCTCTAGAGGACGAAGGGCAGGAAGGCCGCACTGTTCTCCAGGATGGCGCCGTCGGGGATCTGGATACGGTTGCCCTCGTTGGCGACGATGATGACGGTGCCGCGGAGGTGGACGTTCTTGCCGAAGTAGACGTCACCGTTGATGGTGATGTGGTCGGCCTCGACGATGTGGGGGATCGTCTTGAAGCGCTTGGAGAAGTTGGCCACCTTCTTGAAGGTGTCTCCGAGCTTGACGACCGGCGTCGTCGAGAAGAGGCGCGAGGGGTTCATGACGAGCGCGCCCTCGTTCAGGTCGTACAGGTCAGACTTGATGAGCAGCAGGTCCGAGCACGACTTGACGGGCAGGAAGCGCGAGCGGGGCACGTTGATACCCTGAGCGCAGAAAAGGTATCGCAACGCCGCGTAATGTGTCAGCACTCATGGTGCGCGCCACGACACGAAAAGAGGCGAGAGGGCGGGGCTCGTAGCAGACGCACCTTGGCCTTCTGGAAGTGCTTGATGGCAGCGCCGACGGCCGTCTCGAGCTGGATGACGGCACGGCCGTCGTCCGTCACCTTGTTGTTGACGATGATCTCCATCGAGAGCTCGCGTGCCTCGACCACGCGCTTGATGGCCTTCAGGTTCACCCAGAGGTTGTTGGTGTTGAAGATCTTGAACCTGTAGGGGGAGCCGTCAGCCATCGACAGCCTCGTCAGGCGCAAGAATAAAGGAGGTGAACCCACTTCTTCACGGACTTGAAGTCCTCAAGGTGCGCGTCCGGGACCTGGGCGACCTCGAGCAGGCGGATGTGGCCGTTGACGTTGACGAGCTACGCGCCGCACACCAACGGAAGCAAACCAAGACCCGGAGATCAGCAACGCGTCAAGCATCGCCCAGGAGCGATAGCCTGTAGGAGGAAGGAGAGAGCCCACGGTTCCGCCCTTGACGTCGGCCTTGGTCTTGTCGGTGACCTCCATGAGGTACTCGCTGCCCGAGTCGACCATGTACTGGAGGATCTTGGTGTCGACGACGGCGCCGAGGTTGTCGACGTTGGAGACGAACAGGTGCTCCTTGCCGGCGGCGATGAGCTTGTCGATCAAACCCGAGTTGTACAGCGCATCGAAGATGTCGCCGTGACCCGGGGGGTACCAGTTAGCCTTGTCCGACTCGGCCTCGCGCGGGCACGGCAGGAGCGACTCCTTGTCGATGCGCGGGTACTTCGACTGGTTGAACGTTTGGATGTCGATGTTGTGGTTCTTGTACTTCTGGATAATGCGCGAGGTGTCGTCGTCGGTGTTGAACGAGTTCATCAGGATGAAGGGGACGTCAACGTCGTCTGCCGAGCCAGCAAAAGGAGCAGGAAGATCAGCCGTCTGCCTCAATGCCAAAGTGTCGCGCCATGACCGACTCACACTCGGCGTTCAGGGCCTCAATCTGCTTAACGGAGAGGTCGAGGAAGGTCATGCCGTCGCGGACCTCAATAACCGACTTGGGGCCGACGCAGCCCATGGTCGTACCTGCCGAAATATATGTACACGAATCAGCGCCCGTGCGTCGCCTCGGACCTCGGAGAAGCGGACGGACCGAGACCACCGTTGAGCTTGAGGACGGCGAGCGAGTCAAGGATCGAGCCGGGCTGGCCCTGCGGCAGGTCGGCGTAGGGGATGATCTCGTCCTTGGCCGGGGGGTGAACCTCATCCCAAACGCTGGTAGGTCGAAAGACAGTCGTCGAGATCAGCAGAGGTCCGAGGGCTTAAAGAGAAGGTAAGCAGGCGGACGCACAGCTTCTCGCCCTTGGACTTCTCGAGCAGGTAGCGGTGGAAAAGGGAGTGGAACGAGTCCATCTCGGCCTTGAAGGCCTGTGGACGGGTAGGTATACCACATAGCGAAGAACAATGTCGAGGGAACGTCGAGGGAAGCAACGGGTCGCGAGAGGAGATGAGCAGCGAGGGTCAGCTCAAGACCAAGCTGGGCTGAACAAAGCGAGATGAACTGACGGCCTTCTTGGCGGAGTCCTGGACGTTGTCGACCATGCGGTCGAGCTCAGCCTGCATCGCCCTGGACTGGTTCTCGATACCAGCGAGCTTAGCATCCTATTGTGCGGCGAAAAAGGCAAGGGAAGCAACGATTCAGCCTAAGGTCCATGACGCGACGACGAAAGCGACCGCGAGAAACGCACCATGACAGAGAGACGGCGGGAGGGCTTTCCGCTAAAAAGAGAGCAGCGAAAGGAAAAGGAGAGGAAGAAACGAATGAATTAGCAGGTAGTCGAAGGTGAGGGAGGGGAAGGAGAGCCGCTGTTGCGCTGTCACTGCTCAAGGGGTGCGCGCCCGAGAGGAGGTGCAAGCGCTCGAGCGGCGTGCAACAGAAAGCGAACCGAGCACTCACGGAGCGGGCGAGGGAGTAGACATGGCGGGAGAAACGGGCTGCTGCGAGCAGGGTCGAGAAGGGAAGGTGGCCGGAGTGGTCGTTGAGTGAGGCAGGACGGGAGCGCCGCAAGGAGATGGGAGCGAACGTCAGTCAGTGCATCATTCGAAGCCGCTTCTTTTCAGCACCCGACCGAACATCCCCCTGCCCTTCCTGCCCTATGGCGAGACGCGCGTAGCGCAACCGGCGAGGGACCCTGCTCGAGCTCCCCCTTCTGGACGTGCTTCGAGAGCCCGACGCGACGGGTGACGGGGGGTGTCATCGCGCGCCGTTGCAAAGAAAGGCGCGTGGACGCGCGAGGGCTGAACGGCCGCCGCGAGCGCCGCTGGAAGGCGATGGTGGCCGGACTCGTGGAGCCGCGTACGGAGCGAGCAAGCGGACTCACAGGGATACAGTAGTCAGGGGAAAGGGGGGGAGGAAGAAGAGGTGATGGGAGGAAGAGGGGGAGCAGTCTGGACTGATGCGGCGGGTTTGTGGCTCAGGAGGCGTTTGTACACTTCGCTGTCTCTGATCGGATCACAAAAGATATTATTTCCCGCCCGCTGCGGACGACCCGACCGGCGGACGACGACCATCGAGCGAGCCAGATCCTCCTGTCCTCCCCAGTGCTCCTCGCCGCCAGGATGGCAGACGACCTGCGCTTCACGCCGCCGGCCCAGCCGCAGCAGCCCTCGCTCGCCCCACCACCGGCAGCAGGGACGCCGACGCAGGACCCGTCTCGCTCGCCCGCCGCCTCATCCTCGTCGCTGCTGCACCTGCTCGCCGCCGCGTCCTCCGACCTGCCCGCGCCGGCGACCATCTCGTCCTCGTACCACCTGCAGGAGCTCCCGCCTGCTGATGGGCCTGCTGCGGCCCTTGCGCGTTCATCGACTGCGGTCGGGTCCCCTGCTGGGGTCGTAGCGGGCGAGAGGGAGGGCACGCCGACGGGCGCGTCGACAACCTCCGCCGCAAGCGCAGGCCAGCGGAAGCGCAAGGCCTCCGTCGGTGTCGACAGTGCGCCAGACGTCAACAGTGACGCCAAGAAGAAGGAGATCAAGAACGGCAACAACAAGGTCACTCTTTCGTGCGCTGAGTGTCGACGACGTGAGTCGAAGGAACCTATCTCGCGTAGGAGCGAGGAGGACTGCGCGCTGACTCAAATGACCTTCTCACCCGCGTTGCAGTCAAGCTCAAGTGAGCGCTGCTGCTCAGCTTGTCAACCTGTGTACTTCAGCTGATCCTTGGTCCCTTGACTCTAGGTGCGACCGCGTCTGGCCATGCTCAAGTGAGTCCCTGTAGCCCTAGTGCAACGAACGGCCGTTGACCCTTCTGTCTCTTCCTCGCGACAGACTGCAAGAAGCGCGGCGTCGCAACCATCTGCCCTTCGGGCGAGCTCAAGGGCGGCAAGGGCAAGCGCCTGATCCTTGCCAACACGGAGGAGCTCCACGCGCGAATCTCGGCCCTTGAAGCGGCCCTGCACGAGACGCACTCGCAGCTCGTTGGCGGCGGCGCAGCCGGGCGGCCCACGAGCGCCGGTGCAACCCTACCAGCAGCAGCCGGTGCAACGCATCCGCTACTTGACTCCAGCTTCCACTACGAACCGCTCGATGGAAGTGAGGGTGGCGGTACGGGCGGTGCGGCGGGAAGCAGTGGCGGGAAGGGCAAAGAGCGCGAGCTGCAGGCGCACGAGCGCGCTGTCGGGGAGGACAACATCGGCCGACTGTCAGCTGGGAGGTTCTTCGGCGGATCGGCTGGTTCGGCGTACCTCCTCGTGCGTTCACCAAAGGACCCCTTTGCACGCGGAAAAGGACTGACCTGAGCCTGTACCGCTGCCGCCAGAGCGAAAGCGCCTCACCCGGTGCTGCATCGCCCACCGAGACGCCGTACGGCTCGTCGCACCCTTCGCCTCAGCTTGGTGGCCTTCCGTCGCTACTTTCCAGCTCGTCTGCGTCCAGCACGATGGACATGCTGCTCGCGCAGCTGCCCTCGCGCGAGCAGGCTTGGGCACTGTCCGACTCGTACTTTCGCAACGGGTCGTGGATGTACTGCATCATCAAGCGGCGGACGTTTGACGCCGACTTTTTCCCCCTCGCATACCCGTCCGTCGCGAGCGTCACCGGTGGCGGCAAGCAGATTACGCCGCACAAGCTCGCCCTCTTCTTCATGATCCTCTGCCTCGGCGCCCTGTTCGACCTCAACTCGGCGCCGTACAACGCCCTCTCAAAGCGCTACTACCAGCTCGCCAAGGCCGCGCTCGCGATTGACACGGCCGGGTCGATCATCCACGTGCAGACTATCCTGCTCATGGGTACGCTCCTCCTTAACGAGCACTCGCATGCGACGTCTGGCGGGGAGGAGTTCTGGCCGATGCTCGGTCTTGCGATGAAGCACGCCGTCGCCGTGCGTCCTACTTCCACCGTTGTTGAGGTTGTCTGCAGGGGCTGATCCTCCTGCGTCCTCAGCTCGGCCTGCACCGCGACGGCCAAAACTGGAACCTGCCCAAGGAGGAGGTGGACGAGCGCCGGCGCGTCTTCTTCGAGCTCGACACATATGAGACCCTTCAGGCGCTCTGTCTGTCCCTCTTAAATCTTGCGCGCTTGATGACCTGGTGCTGACCGCCACTACGCACGCCTTCCGCCGTCGCAGGCCTTGGACGGCCGCGGTCACTCGCCACGCAGGCGATCGATACGAAGGCGCCGGGCAGCAACTCGGAGGAGGACATGAAGTCGGAGTCGATTTGTGCCTCCCTTTCCCTAGGCGTCTAGAATTATCCGTAACTGACCGGCCCTCGTCTGCGCCTTCGTAGTCCATCAATCAAAGGTACACTGCTTCACCTCTCTCCCCCTCGCGTCCAACTGACGAGCAGCCCTTCGTTCTGCAGTACAAGCTCCTTTCGCTCATCAAGCGCGTCAACGACCTGCAGACGCAGACGACGCCGTGCACGTACGACCAGATCATCACGCTCGACCAGGAGTTTCGAGCCTGTGCGTTCGCCGTATGTCTACATCAGTTGTGCACCCATGATTGACTGACCTTGCACGCGAATGACACAGTCGAGCGCAAGCTGCCCGCTGAGCTGCACTGCTCGGAAGACTCATGCGTCCTGCCGACGGACGGCAACGGGTGGATCGACAAAACGTTTATCCTCCAGCGGCACGCCATGCTCATCATGATTGTGCGTCTCACGCACGCTTCCTGATCCTATCCGAAGCAAACGCTGACTGGTTGTCTGTACTTCAGAACGAGTCGCTTCTTTTCCTTCACCGAGGCTGGTGCGTCACGCGCTTGCAAGCAAGCAGGCACGAAAGACGATCGACTGACCACGAACCTCCACTTGCAGGTTCGCCCGTGCACTGCGCGACTTTCCAGACGAGCCGCTCAAGGCGCGCTGGAGCCGATCGTACATCGCCGAGCTTGAGAGCTGCAAGACGATTATCTCGGTCGTCAAGGATGTGCTCGAGCTGCAGGGGTGCGTGCGTCGTGCGCGCGTTCACGTTCAAGCGGAAGCTGACGTGCCAGATCACAACCGCAGTTCTCTTGTCACGCGTCACTGGTTCTTCTTCTTCCATGCCTTCAGCGCATCCACCTCGCTCGCAGTATCGGTCATCCGTGCTCCGACCAGCTCGCTCGCTTTGTCTGCTTTTCAGGTACGCCTCTCACGCTCTTGGCGCCGGATGTCAGTCTGACTCAAGTTTGTGTCGGGCGTACAGGAACTTGAGAGAGGCGTCGCTCTGTTCGAGTCAGCCCGCATCGGCTCGCGGCCGCGCGATGAGCTGGTAAGCTCCCACCTCCAGGGGTCTGGAGTGACGCTTTTGACCATATTTCTCCTCGTTGCAGCCGATCCTCAAGCGCCTTCGCGACCGAGCGGCCGAGAAGCTCGTGCTGCACCGCTCGGGCTCCAAGAGGAACAAAAAGGCGCTCAAGCCGACCAATGACGGGCTGACGGACGACCTTGACCTCATCGGTGACGACTCGCACCGCCGGCAATCGGGCACGTACACGCCGACGTCGTCCCACACGCCGGCACCTTCCTCGCTCACACCGTCTCAGATCGCCAGCCTGGGTCAGACTAGCTCAACACTGCCGCCCGACTCTGGCCCAGCAACGGACTCAAGCGCCCTCGCTCAGATAAATTTCGCGCGGTACGGTCTTTCCGCTGGCGCCATCTCACCCGATCAGCCGCTTGGCATGGGTGCGCCCGGCGGCGACGGCAGCAACGGCGGCTTTTTCTTCCCAACGACTCTCGACGAGGCCATCGCGTCCCAACCCTTGTTCCCGACCGACTTTGGCGAGTTCGCATCCTGGGCGTCCGACCCCAACTTTGTCATGGGCGCGCCTGCGGTGGGTGCATTCGGGTACGGCGAGCCGCAGCAGCTTGGCATGTTTCCTGCGCCCGGGGCTGGAGGCACGGTCGACGACTTTGACTTCGAAACGGTGCGTCCTTCTCCCTCCTCTTCTAAGCTCGGTGCGAAAACTGACTTGATCCTCACTCGTCTGCTGCAGTTCATGCAAGGCATCGGCGTCGCGCCTCACGACACCTCTGCACCCCCCACCTAGCTTGATTCCTTCACGATCCATGCCTTCATTGCTCTGGCCGCGCTCGCGGTGCCTCTCGGCCACTCCTGCTTACATCGCGTCACTACTTTACCTTCGTTCCGGCTGATTCTGTTGAGCCCTGCGCGAGGACAGACCAGGACGTAAGGATGGGCGAGCGGATGGGATGATGTAGCTTTTATACACACCTGCGCGAGGACAGACCAGGACGTAAGGATGGGCGAGCGGATGGGATGATGTAGCTTTTATACACACCTGCGCGAGGACAGACCAGGACGTAAGGATGGGCGAGCGGATGGGATGATGTAGCTAGGGAATAAGAGGAGGAGCGGCGCGACGACTGCTTCTAGCTAACTACATCGGAGTTCTAACACCCGCTAAGCACTTCAACGTCACTCGCTAGGATGTTCTACGGGAAGGGAGACGAGAGGAGAGGGTGCGTGAGAGTAGAGAATAGAGGGGAGGTGCTGTAGGGGAGGACGTCGAGAGGCGAGAGAGAGAGTGGGATGGTGAGGGTGAGCATCCGCGTCAACAGATTCTGCCTCGGGGGAAGAGATACCGAAGCCCTGTCAATGTGATCAGCTGTACGTGCCACCCCTCTACTACTTAGCTTCACATTGAACTAGTCGCTCTCCCCCTGACTGTAGCTCCACCTGACCCCTACCGCAGGCGCTAATTGCGGAGGTGCACGCACCTCGAGGGTGATTTGCGGCGTACACGTCGAGCTCGGACGCTTTATCCCGTGCCCCTTGAAACGTCGCTCACGGGGGTGAAAGAGCTTCACCGGCCATCCCTCTTCCTTCTTCTTTACGGCAGTCGCTCTTCAGCTCAAAAGGCCGATGACGGGGGTGTGCTTTTGCATTGCCTTCCCTCACCCCATCCCATCCCCTCGGCAGGCCTAGCACCTATCTTCCCCTCTTTTGCGCCATGAAGCTCACCGTCCTAGCCGCCGCCCTTTTCCCCGCTTGCGTCCTTGCTTCCTTGCTACACGACAACGCTCTCAAGAATGCGCAGGCCGCTCGAGCTGACCTTGCCCACCGCAAGATTGGGAACGTCGAGGCGCGCGCCGTCACTGGCGTCACGGGTACGGCGTACGGTTTTGCGACGGGCACGACCGGCGGCGGGTCCGCAGCGCCTGTGCGTCTCTTCCCCCTCTCCTTCTTCAGACTCGCATCACTTATCACTGGCAACTCTTCTTTTCCGATCGCAGGCATACCCTTCTTCGCGCGCTCAGCTCGTTCAATGGCTTGAGGACGACATCGCTCGGGTCATCCTGTGGGTTGCGCTGGCCTGTGCTTTACCTGACGCTCGGACTCACCTTCCTCCGGTCGACCCCGCAGCATCGACTCGGAGCAGAACTTCTTGACGACCGAGGTGCGCAACCGACTGCTTTCGCTCGACCCTGCTGCTCACTGACAGATGTCCTCCGGTATCAGGGCATCACTACTGCGACCGGATGCCGGCCGGCCAGCAACACCTGCGGCCCCTCCGGTCAGGATGCCATCAACCAGGCGTCCTGGTGCGAGTGAGAATGAATCCCGCCGTCAAACCTGATGCGACAACGCTAACCTGGTGTGCTTCTTGCAGCAACGGCAACGCCGGCTCGGGTTCGTATTCCGTCTCGGTCACCTACGACAACGCGGCCATCAAGCCCATCAACGTCGGGAGCAACAAATCGCTCGTCGGCATCGGCTCAAACGCTGCCCTTCGCGGCAAGGGTATCAAGATCGCAGGCAGCAAGAACGTGATCATCCGTGCGTTTGAACCTGATGAGATCCCCGCGAGGGCACAAATTGACACTTGCACTGCTCCTGCGTTGTCCTCCCTTCAGAGAACATCCACATCTACGACCTGAACCCGCAGTACATCTGGGGCGGTGACGCGATCACGCTCAACGGGGCCGACCAGGTCTGGATCGACCACGTCAAGGTCTCGCTCGTCGGCCGGCAGCAGTTCGTGTCGGGCTACGAGGCCTCGGGCCGCGTCACGGTCAGCTACTCGGAGTTTGACGGCCAGACGCAGCACAGCGCCAAGTGCAACGGCCGCCACTACTGGACGATCCTCCTGCTCGGCTCAGCCGACCTCATGACGTTCGGTGCGTCCTGCGCTGCTCGCTGACCTGCGTCGCGCGATAAGCTAACAGCTGCGCTTCGAAGACTCGAACTACATTCACCACGTCTCAGGTCGCGCGCCCAAGGTCGGCGGCGGCAAGACTCTCCTGCACTGGCTCAACAACTATCACTACTCGGTCGATGGCCACGACTTTGACATCAGCGAGGCTGGCGTGGGGGCTGTCGTTGAGGCCAACGTCTTCGTCGACGTGAAGACGCCGCTGCTCGAAAACAAGGGCGGCCTGTTCGTCCCGACATCGGCGACGGCGTCCAAGTGCAAGGCCGCGCTCGGCCGGTCGTGCCAGCTCAATTCGCTCTCTGGTTCGGGTGCGCTCGCGTCCAACAACCAGGGCTTCCTGTCCGACTTCAAGACGAAGGGCTACGCTGCGCCCGCCGCGCTCTCCGCCTCGTCTGTAGCTGCGCATGTCCTCGCCAACGCCGGTGTCGGCAAGCTCTGAGCGTGGCATAGGCTCTTCCTTCCCTTGTTTCCATCTTCGGCCAACACACCTTTGCAACGCACCATTCTCGTTCCCCTAACCCCCCTCCCCCCCCCCCACACACACACACCCACCTTGTCACACGCGATCCTCACATCTTGATGCGCCTTCCCAGTCAACTTGCAGCATAACATCGCAAGGCCCGGTTTTTGGTTTACAAGGGGCATGAGATCATCTAAAGATACAACGGGGCGAGCGCGGACGGGCGCGAATAGAAGCAAGTTCCCTTCTCCTTTCTCCTAGAGCGACGCCTCGTACGCGAGCGCCGTCTTCATGCCCTCGTCGACGAGCTTGCGCGTCGCCTCGTTGTGCTGCGGCAGCGGGCTGCGGACGTAGCCGCCGAGCTTGGGACCCGAGCCGGAGCAGTACTGGTCGAGGGCGTACTTGGTGCCGTTGATGCCGGCCTTGACGATGACCCAGTCGGCCTCGGACACGATGTCCTGCACCTCGAGCGCGGCCGCCCAGTCGTCGGCGTTGCCAGAGTCGAGCGCCTTGCGCGTGAGCGTGAACAGCTTGACCATCGTCTTGGGGATGATGTTGCCGGTGCCGGTGATGATGCCGTCCTGGCGCGACAGCATGGCCGGGGCGCAGTAGTCGGCGAAGCCGGGCATGACGATGCTGGCGTGGTGGCGAGCGGAGGGGTCAGCCCTCTGAGCGCAAGCTGCGATGACCACCAAGGTCGCAAACGGGACTCACAAGGGGGTCGGGTGGCGCTTCTTGTACTCCTCCGACTTAGTGTGCTTCGCGATGCGGTGGCCCTTGCCGATGCCGGCGCAGGTGAGCTTGACGCCGATGATGTTCTGGTGCTCGGACAGCTTGATGATGATGTCGGACGAGAGGTCGATGCCTGCAGCGGCGCCGGGGAAGTTGTAGATCATGACGGGCAGCGGCGACTTGTCGGCGACCTCGGTGAAGAAGTCGAAGATGGCCTGCTGGTCCTTGCCCATGACGAAGGCGAAGTAGCCCGGGTGAATGACGATCCTGCGAGCGGGGCAATGGACACCGAATCAGCGTCTGCGCACTGCCCGGTGCGCGACACAGGCGAAGAGGACGCACGAGAAGTCGGCGCCGGCCTCCTTGGCGTCCTTTGCGAACTGGATTGTCTCACGCGCAGAGTTGCCGCCGGTGCCGACAAGGAGCGGGACGGCGTTGAGGCCGGCCTCGTCGAGCGCCTTGCGCGCCTCCGAGATGACGAGCGCGCGCTCAGACGCAACGAGATGCGACGCCTCGCCGTTGGTGCCGAGCAGGACCTGCGCAGCGGCAAGAGTAAGCAGCTGCTCTAACATGAGATGGAAAGAGAAATGGGTCACGTACGATGCCCATGCCGGCCGAGGCGACTCGGACGACCTGCGCGCGCAGGGCGGGGACGTCGACATCGCCCGAGGCGGTGAACGGCGTGACGAGAGGCGCCATGGCCTGGGGGAGGAACTGACGGGCGGGCATGCTGGCGGAGAGAAAGGAGAGAGAGACAGGGGCACGAGGAGTGGGGTGTTGTTGATGGGTGGGAAGGAGGCAGGCGGGCTGCCCTCTCTTGAAGCGCCCGGCTAAGGACGGATGTCGGTCCGCGTCGAAAAAAGGGGTGCGGGTCAATATTGACCCGCGGCGACCGAGGTCCGACGTCCCATCGCGCGCGCAGGTTCGGGAGAACCATCGTGCGGAGCAGTTGAGAGCGACAGCAGCAGTCGCTGACCTCGACGACAGCACGAAGACGATAAGGCGGGTGTCGTCAGCGCTCAGAGAGGGGACAGGCAAGAAGGGGAGTTGCTTACGTCAGTGCGCATTTAAACCCCTTGCTTCTGGGCTCTGGCCCGGGGTTTCCGGCCGGCCGGCCCGCCGAGCGCCTTCTCAACTCCGCCCCTGTTGCGGGCTGAAGAGTAAGTAGAGCCCGACTCTCGACGCTACGACTTGCTCCTCCAAGCCCTCCCTCCCCTCCTCGCACCCGATCACCAGATCTCGCACGCTAGCCATGCCCATCAACGTCCTCCTCTTCGGCCTCGGCGGCATCGGCGCCACGTATGCCCTCATCCTCTCGCAGCCGGCGCTCAAGAATAAGGTCGCCGTCCATGTCGTCGCCCGTAGCAATCTCCAGCACGTCCGCGAAAACGGGCTCGACTACGACAGCGTCAAGTTTGGCAAGCTCAAAGGTGTCAAGTTCGCGGGTGGTGAGTCGACCTCGAGTCGTGTCTGGCAGGCTGGGAGGTCCGGAGCTGACCTCGCTTTCTCGTTGGCTGCGCAGCGCACAAGACGCCCGAGGAGGCCCACGCTGTCGTGCCCGAGTTCGACTACATCATCTGTACGCTCCCGAGCCCTGCTCTATGCTCGCGACCGATGCACTGAGCACGACAATCCCCTCATCTGCAGGCTGCTCGAAGGCCCAACTCTCGGCCTCGCCCTCGCTCGAGCAGATCATCGCGCCGGCCGTCACGCCTGGCAAGACGGCCGTTATGATCGTCCAGAACGGTGTAGGTGCCGAGGCTCGTCAGTATCTCTGTCGTCAGGTCGTTCAGTTGCGTCAGAGAATTGACCCTCAGCGCTTGTGCACTTCTTGTCTGTAGCGTTGAAGGCCGCTTTTCCCCAGAACCACATCCTCACCGCCGTCACGTGGATCGGCGCCGCTCAGCCTGCTCCCGGAGTGCGTAGTCACCTCGATTATCCATCACTTGAGAGCATTTACTGACCGACGTACTCGCCCTACCGTCGCAGCTCGTCGTCAACAACAATCTCCCCTCGCCGTGCATGCAGTTCGGCCCGTACTACGAGCCCGGCGCGTCGGATGCGGGCGAGTTGGAGAGCTCCAAGCAGCTGCAGGCGCTGTTCTCACAGGTTGAGGGGATCGAGGCGGAGGTCGTGGAGGACATGCAGACAGCGCGGTGGACAAAGGTCATCTGGGTGCGCCGTCCTTCCTCTGCTGTCCGAAGTTGAAAAGAAGGCAGGCGCTCACCATTTGCGAGTGCACACGCAGAATGCCGCTTGGAACCCGACGACGGCGCTGATTCAGACCAACACGGCCGACCTGATGAACGCAACGCCGTACTCGGTCAACTTCTGCCGCAACATCAGTGCGCTGCATCGTCACGCCGCTACCCCTTCATGAAGCCGGTCGCTAACGTTAATCACGCTTTTTTTGCTTCTGCTACTGCAGTGAAGGAGGTCGTGTCGGTCGCCCAGGCGCTCGGCCACAAGGTGCCGGACTCTGAGATTGATGTCCTAATGGCCCGCTGTGCGTCAACCGCCGTGCTTTCACTCACTCACTCGCCCGCCTGACTGACACATATCCCGTTCTCTCTCTTGCAGGCCAAGCGCACAAGCAGGGTCTCAACTCATCCATGCAGGCCGACGTTGCCAACGGCTCGCAGACGGAAGTCGAGGGTACGCCCCTGCTTCCCTCGCTTGCACGTCCCTTCCAGAACAGCAAGCTAACGATGTCATCGCCCACCCGCACGAACCAGTCATCATCGGCACGCCCCTGCGCGAGGGCAAGCGCCTCGGCCTGCCGGTGCCGATCCTCGAGACGCTGTACTGCCTGACCAAGGCGGTCGACCTGCGCAATGCGCGACCGAAGGCCTGAGCGGGTGTGGGAGGGGTAATGTTGTAATCCATGTATCCTTTGCCAGCGCTTGGGGACGGCCGGATCAGCGCAGAGCGACCCAGCAAAGTGGCCTGTTGCTGCAGCTAGTCGACGACGCCCGGAGGAAGAAAAGAAAAAAAGAGCACGCCGCCGCCGGATTCCGCACGCGCCCAGTCGCCCGAGCGAGACGGCTCAGCAGCGACTCAAGCTACGCAGCAAGCAGAAGCAGCAGCCACCGCAGATGGACAACGGCATCGACCACGTCGCACAGCTCGGCAAGAACCCGGCCGAGCCTGTCGACAACCCGCGCGCCAACAACAAGAAGGTCGCTTAGTGCGTCGCTCCGTCTGCCTATGTCTGCGCGGCGGAGATCTGCTGCGAGTCTGGCGGATGTATAGACTGACGTCTTGATCCCCCTCCGTTCCTGCAGCTACTACGACCGTGAGTCCAGCTTGCTCACCGCTTGCCACCCTACGGCGGAGCGGTTTCGCCCGGTCGAAAGCAGTGGCGCGCAGGTCGAGGTGGATGGGGTCGGGCGCTGGCGCTGCTGCTGCTCGAAGCGACGTCCGCCCCCAAGTCGTCCTCGAGTTGTGAGGGCTCGGCAACGAGAGAGAGGAGTGCCAACAGGCGCTAGAGAAACCTAATCGACTCGTGCCGGGCTTTGCTGCGAGCTTCTGCCTTTATGGACGACCACTGACGCGTGCCCCCCCCCCCCCCCGGTCCTCCTCCCTCGCAGACGACGTCGGGAACTTCAACTATGGCCTCGGGCACCCGATGAAGCCGCACCGGATGCGCATGACGCACAACCTGCTCACCAACTACGGCGTGCTCGAGGACATGGACGTCTTTGTGTGTCATCGTTGCGCTTGGATCACGGCATGAGGCGGAGGGCTGACCTTCTGCTGTGCGCGGGCGGAGCAGAGGCCGACGCGGTCGACACACGAGCAGCTCACTCGCTTTCACGTAAGCTTGCGCTCGTGCTCAACACTCTGACGCTGCGACTGACCCTGGCGCCTTTCTCTAGACGGACGAGTACATCGACTTCCTCCAGCGCGTGACGCCCGAGACGGTCGAGGAGCTCACCGGCAGCGGGACGAGATGTGCGTCTTTCCCTGTGACCAGCCGCACTTCTTGCGGGCTGACGCTCTCCCTTCCGCAGTCCTCGTCGGAGATGACTGTCCTGCCTTCGAAGGCGTGTACGAGTTCTGCACGATCTCGGCGGGCGGCTCCATTGGTGCGTCCTCGCCTTTCTCTACGGCCTTCCTCCGAACCATGCTGATTCTTTGCTCGACGCCTTGCTAGCCGCGGCGCAACGGCTCAACGCGGGCGCGGCCGACACGTGTGTCAACTGGGCGGGTGGGCTGCACCACGCCAAGAAGCGCGAGGCGTCCGGCTTCTGCTACGTCAACGACATCGTGCTCGCCATCCTCGAGATGCTGCGGTGCGTGCGACGACGTGGCTTATCCGCCCACTCGGCCTCATGACTGATGTGCACCGGCTCCGCTCTGCAGCTTCCACCCGAGAGTGCTGTACATCGACATCGATGTCCACCACGGCGACGGTGTTGAGGAGGCCTTCTACTCGACCGACCGCGTCATGACGTGTTCCTTCCACAAGTTCGGCGACTTCTTCCCGGGGACGGGCGATGTCAGGGTGCGCCCCACACTGCTTTCGTTGTCGTTAAAACAAACACTGTTGCTGATCCGGCTCGTTGCACAGGACGTCGGCATTGCGCGCGGCAAGAATTACGCGGTCAACATCCCTCTCCGCGACGGCATCACAGACGAGTCCTACAAGTCGATCTTCGAGCCCGTGATCCAGCGCATCATGGACTGGTACCGACCAGGCGCTGTCGTCCTGCAGTGCGGCGCCGACTCGCTTGCGGGTGACAAGCTCGGCATGTTCAACCTGTCAATGAAGGGCCATTCCGACTGCGTCAGATTCCTCAACAAGTTCGACGTGCCGCTCATGCTCGTTGGCGGCGGCGGGTACACGACCAAGGTGCGTCTGCGCTCGAGCTGGGTTTTGCGCTGCCCCCCGAGGCGAAGCTGACGTGCGCCCACCCACACACAGAACGTCGCGCGCACCTGGACGTACGAGACGGGTATCGTCCTCGGCAAGGAGCTCGACGAGAACCTGCCCTATAACGACTAGTGCGTCGTGCGGTCCTCTCGCTTATATAGCTGCCAAAGCTGATCACCGGTCCCCCCCTCTTCCCTCCCCCCGCACGGCAGCCTCGAGTACTTTGGCCCGCGCTTCAAGCTCGAGGTCTTGAGCAGCAACATGGAGAACCAGAACACGAAGGAGTACCTTGACAACATCCGGTGCGTCAGCCCGCGCTCCAGAGGCCATCTCGTGCTGCGTTGACGGCTTTGCGTCGCTTTGCAGGACACGAGTATTTGAGGCGCTGCGGAGCTTGCCGTTCGCGCCGTCATCGCAGATGCAGGAGGTGCCCAAGTCGACGGTGGGCAAGGAGCTCGGCTTCATGGCAGACGACGACGAGTCGGGCGACGAGAGCGATATCGACCGGCAGATCAACCGTCCGTTCATCGTTCCTCTGCTCAAGCTCTGGTCAGCGCTGATCGAGCACGTTGTCCACCTGCAGAGCGCATACGGCAGATTCACGAGGCGCAGAGTCGGTCAAAGGCAGGCTCGTGGCGCGACAACGACAGCGACAGCGACAGTGACGTCGAGATGGCGTCGGACCAAGGCTACAGCGGCAACTCGGCGTTTGCTCGACGCCAACAGCACCACGCACGGACAAAGGCGGCCGAGGGCCCGTCGTCTCACTCGCACTCGCACGCGCATAAGCAGCAGCCGGTCGCCTCGTCGTCGCGCTACACGCCCAATACCGCCTTCGGCGACGCGCTCGCCAACAACTTCGCCGCCCGGCGCGGGGCCACACCAAAACGCTCGCCGTTCGCACAGCAGGTCGTCGAGCAGTACGACGCGTCGCTCAACAGCCTCGCCGGGGGTGCGGGCGCGGGCGCGGGCGACGGCGGCGCGCGGCGGAAGCGGTCGTTCTTCGCCCAGCTGCCAGGCGTAAACCCGGTAAACAGCCTCGCCGCCCTCAACGCGGTCGCCAATGCAGGAGGTGGCGCGATGCAGGTCGACGACACAAGTGCGTCGGCGAGCGAGACGGGGGCGAGCGTTGCGGGACTCGGAGGCAGGACGAGCGCGCCGGCCGCATCACCTATCACGGCCGGCGGCGGCTGGGCCAACTCATACTAGGCCCTTCTCTCTGGCTCCTTGCTCTTCACCCCATCATGTCCCCGCCGCCACGCGCTCTCGCTCACGCATCCTCCCTTGCACGACCCGTGTTTGTCTCAACTTGTCACCTATACCCCCGACCCTCGCACATTCATGACGCTTGCTCCACCACAGCCGTCAGTGCGAGAGGACACCATGCCCATTCGTTGGCCTATGCGCCATGGTAGAGATCGCTCACTTCGCGATGGACTTGGACTTCTTGCCCTTCTTCTTCTTCTTGGCCTTCTTTGCGTCGCTGCCGGCTGCACCGCTGCCAGCCGGGCTTTCCGCGCCGCCGGAGCCCTCCTCAGCGCCGACAGCAGGCACGTCGCCGCCGTCGTCGTCCGTCGCATGGGCAGACGCTACGCCCTCGGTGGAGGCGTCCTCGGCAGTCGTAGGCGTCGCCGTGCCGGACGCAGGCTCGACGAGGTCCTCGGTGAGCTGCGCTTCGTCGCGCGCCTCCTCGGGCGTCGGCTCGGACTCTGGCTTTGTCTCGCTCAGCGTGGCGGCCTCGAGCTCGGCTGCGGGCGAGACGGGCGCAGGGTCCTGCGCAGGAGCAGCGGCCTCCGCCTTGGGAACGTCCGCGGTGACGTCCTTCGACTCGGCCGCCTGCTCGGCCGCAGGCTGCACGAGCTCCTCCGCAAGCTCCTCCTGCTCGTCGGCCTCGGCAGCCGTCGGTTCGACCTCCTTCTCCACCTCCGCCGACGTCGAAGCCTCGAGCTCCGCGGCAGGGCTGACCGCGAGCGTCTGTACCTCGTCCTCGGGCGGGGGGGAGAAGATGAGCTCGGGCACGGACAGCCGCGGGCGGTCGTCCGCCTTCGGCTCGAGGACCTCTGCCGCAGGCTGCGGCTCAGCCGCGCCGGGGCCAGGAGCGGCGACGATGGCTACCTCCTCTCCTGAGGGCGCGTTGACATCGACCGTTTCGAACTCGGCGGACGCTGCCGTAGGCGTCGTGTCCTTGTCGTCCGTCAGCGCAGAGGCAGGCGCGAACGACGGCGCCGCGGTAGCCTCTGCGTCCGACTCGGACTCGTGGATCACGACCGCCTCGGCGATGACGGGCTTGGGCGACGGGGCGCGCCTGACCGCGTCCTCACCAGCGGCAGACTGGACGAGCGCCTCGGTCGACAGCGGGAACTTGAACCCCCTGTTGAGCTTGCCGCCGGTCGTGCTCGGCGGGCGCTCAAACACCGGCCGCTCGTCCTCGTCGCCCGCGACCGAGCCGGGGCTCATGCCATCCGGGATGGACGAGCGCGCGCGCGTCTCGGGGCTCGGCTGACGGACGATCTCTGCGTCGTCGTCGGCGGCCGTATGGAAATTGTTGCGTGACGGGACGGGCTCGGACCCGGCGGTCTGCGACAGGCGCGCGAACGACGCGTTGTTGACCGGATTATACGTTGAGTTGGATCCGAGCAAGTGTTGCGAGATGGGCACCATCTTCTTCTCCTGAAGACACGCAAAGATCCATCCCGGCTCGACGACGGGCAGCGTGAGCTGCAGCGCCTTCTGATACTCGACGCTCGGCCCGCTGCCCGACGATCCCGCCGGCGTCGTACAGACAAAGTGCGTCGTGTCGATGTGGATCTTGTTGCTGTAGCGGGCGCCCATCTGGTCGAGCGCGACCTGGGCTTGGTGCAGCAGGTTGGAGTCCTGAACATTGCCGAAGCAGACCGAGATGCCGGAGGTGTCGCTGCGGGCGGAGGAGCCGCGAGCGAATTAGCCAAAAGTATTCAGCGGCCGGTAGGTATGTTTGTCGGACGCACTTCATGGTGTGTGTGCGAACGCGGACAACGTTGGACGGGTAGGTACCAGCCGAGGTTTTCCTGCCGGCGATTAGAGTACTCTTGAGTTCAGCTCTCATTTGGCACGCTTCTCGCAGGACTTGTCAAGACGCACATGACGAGCTGGAACGTGTAGTCGGTGTCGAGTTGGAGGCTGCTGAGCTTCGTGCTCGTGTTGTGGCTCGGGTTGGGGATGCCAGCGAGGCGCGTGCCGTTGCGGTAGATCTCGACGCTGCGGAGGTTGGCGCTCGCGAGGTCGAGCGCGCCCCACTCGAGCGTGACGCTCGTCTGCGTCGTGTTGAGCAGCGACAGCACCGGCGCCGTCGGCGAGCGCGTGCCGTACGCGTCGAGGATGTCGGCCTGCAGCGCAGCGAAGGACGACGCGTGGCTGCGCTCGGCCGCGTGGTCGCGCAGGACAGAGATGGAAACGATGGATCCCGAGACGGTGCCAGGCGGGAGCAGGAGCGACGGGAACTCGATCAGGTGAGCCCGCTCACCGATGAGGATCTGCACAGAGGAATTCAGAGGTCAGCTCTGGGCACAGGCGGCATGCCGAGAGGGAGAAAGCAGGGCGAGCACTGACCGCCTGGTGAGCCAAGCCGACGAAGAAGCATCAGTCACAACCCTGGGGGTCAGGATGAGCTCTAGCAGACGCACCATGCCCGCATCGAGCTGCCAGACGACACGAAAGAGCGAAATAGTCAGCGTGCGGTCTGGAAAGAGCAGCAGCGACGGCACCAGCTGCTCGCCAAGCGACGCGACAGACATCCCGCCAGCTTTGTAGTTCACCGCCTGTCCTTCATTTCTTGACCGCGCAGCCCCCAAGAGCGCCACGGAGCCATCAGCAGGAAAGGGCGTACCTTGCCAACCGTGAAGGATTGCTAGAGCCGCGCAGGCCAGGCGAGGCGAAGAAGAGCAGCACAGGCGCACCGGAGGGACGAGGCCTCAAGTCAGCATGTCCACCCCAGAGTGCTGTCTGCGGTACGAAAGCAGCACAGCTCGCGTCCTAAGGCGACGCACGAAGTGCTTGTTTCTGTTGACCGACATCGCTTGCGGACGAGTGGGGATGGGGAGGAGAAGCGTGGTCGAGGCCAAAGGGGTGCGCATCTCGCTGCGCCCGCGTCGCCTTGCGCGTCGGTGCGCTCGGAGAGGATTGAACGAGGTCACTCATACATCCTGCAAGCCGAGGCGAGCTTGCGGAGAGCTGAGCTCGGAAGGAGACATGCGTCCTGTGATGCATGAGAAACAGACAAACACGTCGCGCCGCCGGCCCCTTCGGCCAGCCTCGTCTAGAAGCACCCTCTCATCAACCCCCCTCTCGTGGCCCCTTCAATCCGCCGCTACCTCTGGCGCAGGCGCCGGAACAGTTCACCCGTGCGCGATCAATACGGGTATCGGCGCGCGTCGACGCCGACCTCGTTGCCAAGGACGTCCGACAGCTCGAGCCCGAACGCGGACTCGTAGGCCTCCCCGAAGTAAAGGAGGGCGAAGATGAGGAACAGCACGGCGCCGATGATGGTGACTGAGGGTAAAAAGTCAGTCAGAAGGGCTAAAAAGGGGAGTAAGAGAGACGCAGGACACACTGTACTTGACCGAGATCTTTGTCGACAGCCAGCGACCGCCGATGACGGCGCCGGCTGTGCAGAGCCCGTGCCCGATGATGGTACCAAACGCGATGATGTACAGGTTCTACGGACGCGAGTGAAGGGTTAGCTTCAGCCCATGAGAAGGTGAGGGAGGTCGACGTACGTGCGCAGCGGCGAGGGCGATGGTCGCGATCTGGCTGCGGTCGCCCCACTCGCCCAGGAACGTGAGGACGAACGCCTGAACGAACACGGGGCTCGCGACGACGCCGAGGTAGCGCTGCATCGTCTCGGTGATGCCGCCCGCTCCGGCAGCTTGTTTTGTCGGCGAAGCAGGCCGCGACGGCGTGCCGGCGCGGAACGCCTTGCCCTCCTCGAGGTCGTCGAGCGGAATCCCGCCGGCGGGCCCTGTCGACAGCTCCTCCTCGACCTCACGGATCTCCTCAGCCATCTTGTCGGAAGAGTCGGTCGCCGACATCGTCAGGCCCTCGTGCAGCATGCGCACGCCAAAGACAAGGAACAGGGCCGCGGCCTGCAACCGGTCGCGTCGTCGCGTCGAGCCCCCCCAGGTCAGCCCTTGCGCCAGAGCTCCCGGAACGCAACGCAGGGACGCACGGCAAACTGCGTCCACTCTTTCGGCACGAGCCCGATGATGCGGCCCATTGCAGCGCTCAGGACAGACATGACGACCAGGCTCGCGAACGCGCCGGCGAACACCGTCAGCCTCGGCTGGCGCGTGGCGAGGATGGCGGCGATCAGAAACGTCTTGTCGCCGATTTCCGACACGACCTGCAGGACAAGGGGGAGCGGGGAGTCGTCAGCCTCGACGGGCGAGCGCACGAGGGGAAGGTTAGCGGCCGCACAATCATGATGAAGGCCTGCCAGAGGGCGCCTTGAGCCGCCACGAAGGAAACCGACGACAGGAGCCCATCAGCAAGCTGCACGACACCCTGACACCAAGCAGGCAGCTCGAGGCTCACCAAAGTTAGTCATTTCGCCCGCTGCGTCTGCCATGGTGCCGCTCGCGGTCCTGGAGTGAAGAAGGGGGGGGGAGGAAGGGGGGTTCAAGAAGAAAGTCGTTGGAGTCGAGGTTGGGCTGAAGATCCTACGGCCGGCACAGCTCGCGTCCTTGTCGTCGGGTGGGCAGCCAACCACAGCCCTTGCACATGGCGCACTGCCTGCTCGGCGCGCAGATGGAAAGCTCGCCTGGCCGACGCTCGCAAGAGGGCAGCAGATGATGAAGAGCAAGGCATGCAATCTGTGCTTGCCCGAGCTACTACCACGTCCTTCAGCCCGCCCAAATGCCCACCAACGCACGCCCTGCGGCGTCCAGAGGGTATGTCCCGACTCGAAAAGATATCATTCCGCCCGCGTGGAAGCATGCTGGGCCGAAGTGTGAACCCTTGCCGGCAGCCCTCCACGAGGGAGAGGCTCAACGCTTAACTCTCTCACACGCTCCGTAGCGCCTGGTTCTCCGCGAAAGGATAGAGGCCAAGCGACTCTGCAGGGAAGGCGGCAGTGGGTGAAGGTTCAGTCAGGCGATCCTGCACGAAGGGCAGCGCCAGGAGCAGAGCCAGAGCAGCAGCGGGGTGGACGAACCTAAGGGAGGTGTTGGTTGGAGGATCAAACCGGGTGCAGCGGCCAGGGGCTTTTTCAGGAGAAGCCAAGGTCAATAGACGAATTACAGCCATTGTAATCAACTGGACTTGTCCGACTATGAGCCCACGCGGGCCACTGGGATCGCCTCGCTTCCCCCCCCCCCCTCCGCTATCCTCCTCATCCCATCCCATCCCTCGCTCGCAGAGATGAAGACCGTCCTCGCCTCCGCTCTCCTCGCCTCGTCGGCCCTGCTCGCTGTCTCTGCCGCCCCGACCGGCCTGCTCGCCGGCGACCTCCAGCAGGTGACGCTCGCTGCGCCGGATGCCGCCGCCTCAGACGACTTCCAGGCCGCGCTCGCCCAGTTCGAGGGCGGCGTCGAGGGTGCGTCCTCGTCTTCTCTCTCTCGTGTCTGGACGAAAGAATCCTGTCGCTGATCCGCATGCTTCGCTTGATCGCCGGCGCAGGCTTCGACCTCGACCTCGACGCCGTCCGCCTCGTCTCATTCTCGGCCGACGACGACCCCGTCTGGATGTCTGAGCGTCAGAAGCTCATCGAGAAGGCCATGGGTCGCAAGTTCATGGACGTGTACGTCGGCCTCCTGAGCTCGTCTCTTGACGTCCAGCGGAAGCATGGATGCTGACTCTTGCCCACCATCTCATCCGGCCCTTCCCCGTGGCGGCCTCGCGCGCAGCACCGACACGGTCTCGCTCGCCTCGTTCGCTAACACCGCCAACCTCGCCTCCCCCGCCGCCTTCCCGCAGCCCAACTCGACGGCGGCCGTCAAGCCGATCCTCAAGCTGCTGTCGACGGTTGAGCCCAAGACGAACCTCGAGACGTTCACGCAGTTCTTCACGCGCTACTACCGGAGCGAGACCGGCAAGCAGTCGTCCGAGTGGCTGCTCGGCAAGATCGAGGCGTACGTCGCGGCCGCGCCCAAGGACGTCCAGCAGCGCATCAGCGTCAAGGCGTTCCCGCACACCTGGGCCCAGACGTCCATCATCGCCAAGTTCCTGCCGGTCGACAAGGCCGCGCGCAAGGAGCCCGTGACGATCGTCGGCGCCCACTGCGACAGCACCAACCTGATCCCGTTCCTGCGCTCGCCGGGTGCCGACGACGATGGCTCGGGCACGGTGACGACGCTCGAGGCGTTCCGCGCGCTCGTCGCGTCGGGCTGGCAGCCCGCGACCCCCGTCGAGTTCCACTGGTACTCGGCCGAGGAGGGCGGGCTGCTTGGCTCGCAGGCCATCGCACAGCGCTACGCCGAGGAGGGCGTCAAGGTCAAGGCCATGATCCGTGCGTTCCCAAGCAGGTCCGCCCTCAACTGCGCCGTGCCGCGCTGACCCTCTTCCCGTGCCATTCGCAGAGATGGACATGACCGCCTGGGTCAAGGCCGGCACCAAGGAGAGCGTCGGCGTCATCACCGACTTTGTCGACCCAGCCCTCACCGAGTTCAACAAGCAGCTCATTGATCAGTACCGTGCGTTCCTTTTGTTGTTGGCTTTCCTCAAGCAGTTGACCCACCTATCATGCTGCGCACAGTCGACATCCCGTGGGTCGAGACCAAGTGCGGCTACGCCTGCTCTGGTTCGTTCCTTCCCTGGACGCTTGCTGTTTGCAGATACGTGTCTGTCGGCTAACGGATTGAGCGCTCTCCCTTCCGTATCGCAGACCACGCCTCGTTCTCCAAGGCCGGCTACCAGTCATCGTTCACGATCGAGTCGGCCTTTGAGGACTCGGACAAGAACATCCACTCGGCCAACGACCGCATCGACGTCAGCGACGAGTTCTCGGTGCGTCCACAACTTTCCTTGGTACCCCCGCTTCCTCTCGAAGCGAGACTGATGTTGTTACACGCCTCCGACAGTTTGAGCACATGCTCGAGTTCTCCAAGCTCGCGGTCGCATTTGCCGTCGAGCTCGGCGGCGGCAAGGCCTAAGCCCCTCCGCTGCTTGCCTCTCCCATTTTCCCGACTCTTGTCCATCGGGCGGCGCCGCGGACACTTCACCTGCTCTCTGGCTGCGCCGAGAGCGGCTGGTGTCCGAATCCACTCCTCATTGTATGCCTTGGAGTCGATCGCGGTTTGGATCGACATGGCTTTGCATCTACACATCTACCAGTTGGGGAGCAGTGATCTCCGCAGCACACTGAGCGTTTCCAACCGCCACGCGAGTACACAAGTCACGCCTCATCCATCTCCCGCGCAAGCAGTGCAACAAGCTCGCCGGCTGGCATCGCTCGCGCTCGCGCAACACCGTCCCCTGCCCACTGCACGTCGAACCCATGCCCGCCCTGCGCCCGTGCCGCGCGGCCGAGCGCCTTGCCCGCGTCGTACGCCCTCGGGTAGTCCGGCGGGGCGACCCCGTGTTCTCGTGCGCGCGCTGCGACGCCGACCCAGTCGTTGGCGAGCGTGCGCGCCGGCCGGCCAGAGACGACGTCGATCATCTCCGTCCCCCGTCCTGCACCGGCCAGCGCGCGCCGGTACGCCTCGTCCGCAGCCGACTCTGGGCAGGCGACGAACGCCGTACCGAGCTGCCCGCCGATGGCTCCCTGCGCGAGCACGGCGGCGATGTCGCGGCCGTCCATGAGCCCGCCGGCGGCGATGATGGGCAAGTCGGGTCCGGCGCCTCTGCGCGCAGCGTCGCGCAGCTGCGAGAGGAGCGCAGCGATGCTGAGCCGTTCGTCCGGCGCACGGGGGTCGAACACGCCGCGGTGGCCGCCGGCCTCCCAGCCCTGCGCGACGAGGACGTCTACGCCTGCCTCCTGCGCCAGCCGGGCCTCGGCGACACTTGTCGCCGTTGCGAGCAGCAGCGCGCCCGCTCGCTTGAGCAGGTCGACGATCTCCTGCTTCGGCAGACCGAAGTGGAAGCTGACTGCCGGCACACGCTCGTCCACCAGCATCTGCGCGACCTCCCTGTCCTCCACAAACGTCCCGTAGATCGTCTGGAGCTCGTCCGGCGGGCGCGCGCCGACCCGCGCGAACTCGTCCTGGAGGAAGGCGAGCCACCTGCGCTCGCGCTCCCCGTCCTTTCGCGCGGGCGCGTTGCAGAAGACATTGACCGCGAACGGAGCGTCCGTGAGCGACCGCGTCTGCCGGATCGCCTCCCGTGCGGCGGAGAGGGTCGACGCGCCGATGGCGAGGGATCCGAGCCCGCCTGCGTTGGAGACGGCGGCGGCGAGAGACGGCGTCGACACGCCGGCCATCGGGGCCTGGACGATGGGCAGCCGGACGCCGAGGCGCTGGCGGAGGATAGACATGACCTCGGAGGTGCTTGAGAGCTAGCTGAGGGCTTGGGGTCGGTGCTGTCTCGCAAATGGCCAATGGAGGAGAGGAGGAAGTCGAGCGGCTGAGGCTGCGCGGCGCTGACCGAGGTGCGGTCAAGTATGTTGGTCCGTCATTGATTTCATCTCATCAGTCCAGCGCTGTCTGCTTTGGCTTGCCTGGAGAAGTCCTGCGTGAGAGCGCACATCTCAGCGGCCGCGCTCTCAGGCGGCCAGCGCGACAATGACAAAGCCCAACAGGAACAGGCGGCGCAAACGCCTGCGAGTTGAGTCGAAAGGAGCGCATCATATCTCCATTGCGCTGTCGTCCTCCTCCTGCACTGCCGGTGCAAGCCCCATGTGCACCTCCGTGCTCGCTCGGACCTGCGCGAGCAGTGTTGTCGACGCGGCGAGCGAGAGCTCCAGCGCGCGGTCAAGCTGAGTGCGGAGGACATCAATCACGAGTCAGCGCACAAGACCAAGCAGGATGAGAGCAGGCGGGACGTACGTCGTCCTCGTCAAATACGCCGTCCGACTCGAGCCATACAACCTCTCGTCCCTCCCCCTCGCCCTGCTCGACGCCCAAGCTCGCGCCGAACGCCCACCCGACCCCGAACACAGCCACCGCCGCACGCTCCTCCTCGTAGTCCGGATCGACGATCCATTGTCCGTCCTCGAGCAGCGCGACGCACGACCCGAGCGCGAGCCCGAGCATCCCGACCGACGCTGCGTCCATCGCGGCCAGGCTCGCGGCCGTCAGCGCCAGCGCCTTCTCTGACGTTGGGACAACCGTGAGCTTGCGCTTCTTGGCCGGCGATGGAGAAGGGGCGGGCGCAGAGTCGTCAAACGGGTCGACCGGTTTGGGGAGGACCGGGAGCGGGGGTGCTGAGAGCGCCTGAATCGTCAGGAGCACCAGCGAGCGGGGGTGCGACGTGAGCTGCAGCAGCGGCAGCAGCGACGTCTCGAGAGACGACTCGACCGCCTTGGACGAGATGCCTGTCGCAGCACGCGCGAAAGCTCGCTCGCACCGATCAGCTGCTGCACTGATAGGAGTAACGAGGGGCGGTGAACGCACCGGCTGTGCCGTCCAGAGGGCGGTGGTGCACCTCAAGCGTCGCCCGGTCCAGCCGCTCGTCTCGGATGCGCACCTCGAGCGGACCCGAGAAGGACGCCATGAGCGCCATAGGGCCTGCAGGAGCACGCACAGCAGCAGCCTCACGTCAGCAAGAACAGTCGGGGCAGGAGCAGCGCTGGCAGCAGGCGACGCACCGACAGACACCCTGGCGCTGCCGTCTGCGCGGTGCAGCGAGCCGTACCTGACGGTCAAAGGCCGTGCCTCGAGCGCCGACCGGCCGTCCGAGCGCGACACGTCGTCCATGTTGACTGGGGAGATAGCGGAGGGAGCGTGGGGGGACGGGATCAGGGGGGTGAATGGCGAGAAGATGTCGTCGCTGGCTCCCGGGCGGACGCCGAGGCAAATCGCGCGTCGACTGTCCCGCCGACCATCGCCCCTGTCCCTTCAGCAGATCCTCGCATCCGACACACTCCAGCAGCCCGTCATCCAGTTCGTCAGCACCGCCTGGTCCCTCCTTGCCTCGCTTGCGCCAAAGAACGGCTTCGAACGACCCCCGATCTCGCCCCGCCTCGCAGCTCCGCCGGCCATGCGGACCAAGACGCTGGAGATCCGTTGGCACGACACCCAGCCCATCTTCTCGACCGACGCCCAGCCGTACCCGCCGCACCAGCTCAGGCGCCTGCTCGGCCAGCACCAGCAGCATCTCCAGCCGGGTACGCCTGCCGCTGCTGCCGCTGTCGCGGCTGGCAAGGACAAGGAGAAGGAGGTGTCGGCTGCGGGCAGGAGCTACCGCGTCGCGACCGGCGGCGCAGACAACCACGTCCGGGTATGCTCGACAGCCTTGATGCCTCCCAGAGACTCCAAGCTGACCCGTTCGCCGTCCGCAGCTCTGGCTCATTCATCCCAACATCCCGGACGTGCCCTCGACCAGTGCAGGCGCGTCGCTGCAGGTTCCGCAGGCACCGAGCGCTCCGCCGCCGCGCGCCGAGTTCCTAGCCACCCTGCGCAGGCATACGGCTGCCGTCAACGTCGTGCGATGGAGCCCCAAAGGTCAGTGCTTCCGTGCTGCCACTGCTGCTTCGTCGGTAACGCTGATCTGCTCTCGCTGGACTGGACAGAGGATGTGCTTGCGTCGGCCGGAGATGGTGCGTTCGGCGCTCGGGCTACGGCGACGCGTTGAGACTAACTCGAGCACGTTTCTTCGCAGACGGCTACGTACTGCTCTGGGTGCCCAAGACTGGCCCAGATGGTGTCGCCGGCCCCTCATCGGGAGGATTTGCGGACTCGGCAGCGACGGAGGAGGGCCAGAAGGAGTTCTGGAAGGTCCGGACGTTCATCAGGCACGTCCCTCCTACGACCTGCTTATCCTTGCTTGAAGGTGCGCTGACTTGATGCGAGGGAAGTCCAGAGTGACGCAGAACGAGATCTACGACCTCGCTTGGAGCCCGGACGGCTCGCACTTCATCGTCGGCTGCACCGACAATGTCGCCAAGATCTACGACGCGTCCACCGGTGCGTCCAACCCACACGCCCTCCTTCCCTACGCGGGCGAAGCTGATGAGGCTCTTGACCTCATAGGCACCTGCATCAAGGCCATCGCCGAGCACACGCACTACGTTCAGGGCGTGGCCTGGGACCCCCTGAACGAGTTTGTCGCGACGCAGAGCAGCGATCGGTGAGCTTCCCGCCCTTCAGTTGTTCCATTAGCTCGAGCTGAGGTTCTTTGTCCTGGCTTCTCAGCTCCGTCCACATCTACAAGATCCACCAGTCGAAGGGGGAGCTCGACTTCATTCCGCACGGTCGGTCCGAGAAGCTCAACGTCCACGGCTCTCGTCACCCATCCTTTGGTAGCGCAAGCGGCGGCGGTGGCGGCAGCAGGCCAAATCTCGCGCGAAGGGACAGTACGGCCATGTCGGACACTGAATCGGTCCTGACGTCTGCTGCATCGGACCATGGACCCGACGAGTCGATAGCGACGGGGTCCACCGGCGGCCCTCCTGGCCCTCTGACACCCAGCGCGTCTCTCCCCGGAACGCCGTCGCTAGCGAGTGCACCCGTCGCGCCAACATCTGCATCCGCGTCAATGGCCCCGCCGTCTCGCAGGTCGTCCATGTCTTCTTCGGTCGCAGCGTCCCCTCCACCGCCTCCTGCGTCGCGGTTCAACCGCTCGCCGTCCCCGCTCCCTGCCGTACGGCCGAACAACCAGCCGCCGACTGCGCCATCGCGTCCGCCAGCAACTACGGCGGTCAGCAGCCGGCTGTACGGCGACGAGTCGTACACGCATTACTTCCGGCGCCTAGCGTTCTCGCCCGACGGCGCACTGCTGCTCACCCCTGCAGGCCAGATCGAATCCTCCTTGCTCGCGCCCTCCGGAGTCACCCCCGCCGTAGCGGACAACGACGCTGCGCCCTCAACCGCGCTCGGCACAGGGAGCAAGGACGGCAAGCCCAAGCGCCCGCCGGCCGCGCAGGCAGAGGGCGCCCGGCCGACCGTGTACATCTACTCGCGCGCCAACCTCACAAACGGGCCCGTCGCGCACCTGCCCGGGCAGAAGACGGCGTCCGTCGCGGTAAGGTTCAACCCGATCTTGTACGACCTGCGCGAGGTCAAGGGCTCGCATGGCGGCGTGCATCCCCACGCGCAGCACAAGCCGAAGACGATCGTCGTGGATGAGAAAAGCGGCGAGGAGGTGAAGGTCAAGATGTTCGACGCGGCCGAGACGGCGGGCGTCGTCAAAGACGACCCGAGCGGCGCATCTTCAGCACCGGCAAGCAGCAGCTTGAGCACGCCCATCGGCGGTCAGCTCCCGCCACCGTCGCCCACGCTCGCCCCGGCCCAGCAGCAGCCATCAACGTTCTCCTTCCCGTACCGCATGTACTTTGCCGTCGCGACGCAGGACGCCGTGCTGCTGTACGACACGCAGCAGCCGTCGCCGATCGCCATCTTTGTCGGGCTGCATTACGCCGGCTTCACCGACCTGACGTGGTGCGTGGGCGCGCGGGCAATCTCTTGCATCATTCAGTGCTGACTTACTCGTCCGCCATGCGCTCAGGTCGCCTGACGGCCAGACGCTGCTTCTCTGTTCGATCGACGGCTACTGCACAGTCGTCGTGCGTCCCTGCCCTCCCTCTCTGCTCTCCATCGCGTCCCACTGACCTTCATCCTCCATTTCGCTCATGCTACACGGCAGGTGTTCGACCCTTCCGAGTTGGGCACGCTCCACCACACGCAGCAGCACCAGAAGCAGCTTCAAGCGCTCGCGCACAACCTCAGCAGCGCCGCCTCGCACGGCGCGGCCGCGGCCGCGAGCCTGCCGCCGAGTCCCGGGCCCGGGATCGCGACGCCTGTGCCTGCGCCCGCGGAAACGGGCGGAGGGGTGAAGCGCGCGCTGGAGCATCCGGGGAAGGAGGATGCGGGACGGGAGAGCGAGATCGCCGTCGTCGCGTCGACGGTGGCAGGGAGCGCCGCGCCGGCTGCTGTCACTGCCGCCGCTCCCACCGTCGCTGTCGAGGCAGCTCCGTCAGCAGGCGCATCGGCTGCACCTGCACCCATCGCTGCGTCGGCGGGTGAGGCGGACAGCGGCGGTGCGAAGAAGAAGCGTCGCGTCGAGCTCAAACATCTGTGCGCCCCCCCTCCCCCCACATGCTCAGCTGCTCGTTCTGCCTCCCCCCCCCCCCCTGCCTCCCCCTTCCGTTGAGTCCCTTGACTGACATTTCGTCCCTTCCGCTCGCGTACGCAGGGGACCACTCGAGTGAACTCCCCATTCTACTTCATGTCACGCTCAGCACCATTCCCCACCCTGTATCAAAAGGACCGCCTTGCACGCCTCTTCGTCGAGCGAGAGCCCATAGTATACAACGGCCCCGCGCCCCTTTGACGAATGCTTCGGAGGGGCTTCCGGATGGCCGCGCGAGATAGAGGAGAGTCGGAAAGAGCAGGAGGAAAGGAGAGCGCGGGGGGGGGGGGGGGTGGTGTTGAGGGGATTAGCGGCGGACACCCTGCGACTTGCGCTGCGTCTGGCCGCGGCGGGCGTTGGCTGGAGCGCAGGCGAGCGGAAGCGACGGGAGTCAGCTGCCGGCGCGGGCGGGAGCAGTGAAGGAAGGGAAGGATGGACGCACCGCGCATGATGGTCGCGCGACCCCTCGCTGTTCCGATACCACGACCCTTCATGGCTGCGAAGACGACCAGAGTATCAGGACGCGTCAGCTAGTCGCTTCAGGTGCAGAGGGAAGGTGGAAGCGCGAACCGTTGGGTCCGACGCGCTTGAACATCGGCGCGTTGGCGAGCATGTCGGGCACGATGAAGAAGCCTGCCGAGCCATCAGCACATCCGCCATCACGCACTCGTCAGCGACTCGCGCCGGTGCAGGAAGTCAAGCAGATCAAGCAGGACGCACGGCACATGCTCCCCCGGATGTACACCTGGTCGAGCTGCGACACGCGGCCGTCCCGGCCGGTGGCGGTCACGTCGCGCAGGGAGATGTTGAGCGAGTCCTCAGCTGCGAAGCGTACCATCAGGTAGTAAGAAGTCAGTAAGCAGGTCGAGCTAGCCATGGCGTAGCACGTCGAGGTGCAGGCATGTGCAGAACGGCCCATCGCGTGCAGGCGTGTCCTGCCTGCCCTACCTCTCGTCCATCCAAAGGAGCTGCCTGCAGGCCGAGCCCCACCTCTTCCCTCCAAGGTTCGCCTCCCGATCCTCAGCGACATCCCCTGCACCTCCCAGACGTCTCATTCCACCGCAAGACGTCGTCGCGCGAGTTGAGCAGGGACGCACCGTCCGAAAGCTTGCCGCGGTACGTCTGGCCCGTCTTGAGCTCGACGGTGATGACGTGACCGAGCGACTCCTGGAGGAGCTTGATGGGGACTGCGAGCGCGAGGACGTCCGCCAGGCAGGCGCGGACGGGGACGAGGACGGCGGCGAGAACGATGCGAGCATGGTCCAGGGGCGCGGCGGAGGGGGAAAAGAAGGAGGCGTGAGGAGACGACCGATCGTCAGCAACGCCTCGACCTCGATGCAGGACACCGGTACACCGGCCCAGAGCACGGAGACGCACCACCGAGGTTGGCCATGCTGTCTGACGGGGCTGGATGGGTGCGGGGGAGGGCGGAGGAAGGGAGGCAGGGGGTCGCTGTCGGTGGGCTGAGCGCCCCCGCGCGCTCACCGCCGCCTCGTCCAGCCCGCCGAACCGTCACCGTGCCCGTTCCATCCTGCTCCCTCCCTCCCTCTTTCCCTCCCTTCCTTCCTTGTTCTCCCTGGGCAGCATGGGCCTCCTCTACTACGGTGCAGGCGCATCGACAACCGTCACGCTCGTCGCCCTCTACCTCATCCTCACCGGTGCGTCCTCTCTGCGCGGCTGCTCACTACTGCGATGGCGATCCTCCCTCTCACGTAGGCTGACCTCGCTCGTCGACTGCTCCGGTGCAACAGGCCAGGGCGAAGGTGCGTACGCGGCCAGAGACTGTCAGCGTCGATTTAGTCAGACTGATGCCTCTACCCTCGGCTTCCGGCACAGTATTCAACGTTGGCCGGTTCCTCGAGGAGACGTCGCCCTACTTCTGGGCGCTCATGGGCGTCGGCCTGTGCATCGGCCTCTCGGTCCTCGGTGCAGGCTGGTACGTCGCTTCTTGCCTGCTGCAGCTGTGGCGAGTCTGGTTACTGACGAGCTCGGGTGATGGCTCAGGGGTATCTTCATCACCGGCTCGTCGATCCTGGGAGGTGGTGTCCGAGCGCCGAGGATTAGGACCAAGAACCTCATCTCGTGTGTCCTGCTTGCCGGACCTGAGCTTGAGGCTGCCTGGCTGATGCTCTGCTGCGTCTGAACGCTCCCTCGAAATGGCGTCCTCAGGATCATCTTCTGCGAGGTCGTCGCGATCTACGTGCGCACCCTCCCCCTCGCACCCTGCCTACTTGCCTCAGCGACTAACCACCACTCCTCTGTCGTACCAGGGCGTCATCATGGCCATCGTCTTCTCGGCCAAGATCAACGGCCAAATTGACGCGGACGCCATCTTCTCCAAGGGCAACTATTACACTGGTGCGTCTGCCTGCTCCGGCTGCGCTGCGCGCTTCCAACGTGTCTGTCTGATTCCTTCCTGTTCGTCCGCCGGGGGTGGTGTCAGGCTTCGCCCTCTTCTGGGGAGGCCTTACTGTCGGACTATGCAACCTTCTCTGTGGCGTCTCGGTCGGCATTACGGGCGCGACGGCAGCGCTGTCGGACGCGGCCGACCCGGCGCTGTTCGTCAAGATCCTGATCGTTGAGATCTTTGGCAGTGTACTTGGCCTGTTCGTCCACCTTTTTCCCCATCTTTGGTCCTCTTGCGACGCTTTCGGTGGCGCATGTCTTTCGAGCGGGAAGAAACTAACGCTATGCTGTGCTCTCGCGCCCCAGGTTCGGGCTCATCGTCGGACTCCTCATCGTGCGTTTTCGCTTTAAGACGTTCCATCTCATGCCTTACCCAGCTTGCTGACTCTTCTGCTACATCGGTCCTGCCGTCTCTGCAGTCCGGCAAGGCAGAAGAGTTCAAGTAAAGCCCGATCTGCTCACCGCTCGCCATCCTTCACCTTCTGCACCTGCCGTCTCCTTTCGCCCGTCCAGCACCATTCGAGCGCCGACACCCCGCAAGGTCAATCGGACGGGAACCAACGAGGCTAAGGGGTGGAGTGTAGGCTTGCGGGGAGAGGGGGCGCCCTGTGGACAGAGCGAGGCTCGATGCGGAACGATGGCAGCCTTTCTATATCAGCTGCGCAGGGCCGCGCTTGCTCGGTGCCGAGGAGGGGCGGAGGACAGAGCGCAACCAGTCCCAAAGGTCGCACTGCGGGTCGCGAGCGAGCGAAGGCACGGCGTTAGCGCACGCGAAAGGGAGCTGGGGCGCAGGCCGAAAGAAAAAAATCAAGTGAGGGAGGGGACGCACGCCGTACCGCCAGTACAGCGCGCCGAACGCCGCACCCGAGAGGTGCGCCGCATGGTTGAACACCTGCCAGCCTCTGACCAGGCCCACAAGATCAAGCAAGCACAAGCACCCCACGGCCCAGGTGATGGGGAACGCGAGGAACGGGAGGAACACGATCCCGACCTGCGCATGGGGGAACGCGAGCGTGCCGACGGCCATGACCGCGTACAGCGCGCCCGACGCGCCAATCGTGCCCGTCAGCTGGTGCGCCCGCGCGAGCTTCAGCAGCTCGGCCTTTGCGAGCGCAGGCGGGCGGGCGACGCGCGCGAGGAAGCGCGGTAGCGAGACGAGGCTAGCGTGCAGGTGCGAGCCGAGCGAGGCAAAGACAGCTGCGGCGATGTAGAAGGCGGCGAGGTGGTAGATGGCCGTCGACTCGGGGATTGAGGGGAAGGACGAGAGCGCGGCGCGGTCGCCGTGAACGAGGAAGGAGAACGCCATCGGGCCTGACAGCGAGGTAAGGATGGGCCATCAGTCTACCTGCTTGGAGTGATCATTTGCGCGCAAGAGCCGCACTGAAGGACCACAGGGCAAACATATTGAAGCCAAAGTGCCAAAACTCAGCGTGGCTGCAAGGAACGCACAGGCCGTTAGTCTTTCTTCTTTTCGCCTCAGCTTGGCAAAGATGGATGCACCTGAAGGCGCTCGTAAGCAGCGTGTAGCTCTTTCCTGACAAGGGCGAATGCGTCCAAGCCTCCTTCATGACCCGGCTCAAGCGCGGCACGCGCCAGCCGATGAACACGAGCGCGTTAATCGAGATGGCGACTGCGGCGAATCGCTTGGCCTCGGACGTGTTGAGCCAGTTCTCGGCGACTGCGACGTAGCCGTGCAGGACCGGAGCGGATAGGACGGTCGGCAGGCCGGACAGGGCCTTTTGTAGGCCGCCAACCGTCTCTTGCAAGTCCTGCACCCCGGCGCACAAGACGAACGACACTCGTCAATACGCCGCCGCAAAAGGGGGAGCGGGTGCAAAGCACGGCACAGCACGCACCTTCATCAGCTCAAGCCGCTTCGCGTCCATCATCTCCTTCTGCGTCGGTACGCTGCGCCGCCAGAACGACCCTGCGCCAAGCTTCTCCGCCCACTCCTCTGTGTCCTCGTTCGTCCACAGCGCCGCGCCGGCGTAGATCGTTCCGACCGTCATGACGGACCACTGCAATAGTGGGTGGGTACAGCTTCGTCAGTGCAAGGCCGTCGAAGATAGATTGCAGACTAAGCGTACCAGAACCGGCCGCCAGACATTGGGCCGCGCGTTGCGCAGCTCCTGCTCGTCGTGCAGACTCGCGAACGCGAACTCCGGTCGCTGGTCGCCCTCGACCTCCCCCGGCGTACCTGGCAGCGCCTGGCCAGCAGGGACCTTAACGGGTGTGATGCGGCCTATCGGTGAGCGGCCGTCCGCCAAAGGGCGCTGGTACACTGCGCTATCGTCTTCGAGCATGCCTGATCGCGTTCGCGGACGCGGAGGAGGCAGGCCGCCCATCGCGCGTGATGGCGGCGGAGCAGGACGACCGGCAGTCCGAGAGCGCTGCGAGGTTGAGAGCGAGGAGGAGAAGGCACGAGCGGCAGAGGCAAGGGCAGGAGGCAGGAGGTGGTGGGCTGAACGGGCGTTGCTGGTACTGCTGCTGCCGAGCGTGCGGCAGAGGGCCGTCCGAGCGGCGGCTGCCGTCGACAAGAAGGCACCCGATGGCGCAGGCATGGCGTGGGATGCTCTGCGATGCGATCTGACGTACGGGAAGCTCAGAGTTAAAGGTGGGCTGGTGGGAGTAAGCGCCTCGCTGACGTCGGGACAGCGGCTGCTGCAAGAGTGGCTGAGCAGCGCTGGAGATGCTTCCTGACGCGCACCCTGCTTCTTCTCGACCTCCAAGTATGTCGGCCGACATCTGCCCGCACGTCTTCTCGACCGACGTTCAGCCCCCGCGTTTGTGCGTGCTCCATCCTGCGGTATTGTGGGAGGAAGCGGCGATGGTGCTGACGCTCAGCCCCTGCGCGCACCTCGCAGGAGCCATGCCGTCCATCGGGAGGAATGCGTCCTGTGCTTCGACGGCCAGGTACGTCGACGAGCGCTTGTCGCGAGGCCCGAGGACCTGAAGCTGAATGGACTCGCAACTGCGGCAGGACTCGCCGGACGGCGTCGACGTCTGCCTGACCTGCTTCAGCGGCGGCTGCACGTCCGAGGACCGGCACCACGCCCGGACGCACTTTGAGAAGAGCTCGCACCCGATCGTCGTCAACATCCGGCGCACGCCTAAGCCGGGCAAGGAGCGTGTGAGTCGGCTTCTGCAGGTACTAATGAAGCAAGAGGAGGCTGATCGATGATACACCTTCGCAGGACGACGAGGAGCCGCCTCTCAAGAAGCTTGCCATCCAGGAAGCGCGTGAGGAGGATGAGTATGACTTTCACTTCCTGGTCCGCTGCTACGCCTGCGGCGGCGTGCCGGTCGACCCGACGCCCGAGGTCCGTTTGTCTGCCTTGCCTGATGCTTGAGCTGCTCGGCTGACGACCCTGCTGTGCCCGCTGCGCGCGCCGTCGCCGCCTGCAGATCCAGAAATGCATCGACGGCATCATGGCGTCCAATTCGTCGGCCCGACAGAGTGAGATCAAGGCGTGGGAGGAGGAGATCACGGCGTGCGAGCACACACTGTGCCTCGAGCAGGTGCCGGCGCACGAGGTGGCCTCGAGCGGTGCGTCCTTATCCGGCTCACTTCGGCGGTCCTGCTCGTTGACCCTTCTCGCCGACCGACGCAGGCGCTACCTGCGCGCAGTGCGATCTGAAGGAAAACCTCTGGCTCTGCCTGACCTGCGGCTCGCTTGCGTGCGGCCGCCCACAGTTCGGCGGCGGCGGCGGTAACGGGCATGCGCTGTCGCATTTCGAGCATTCCTCCCACCCGGTTGCGCTCAAGCTCGGGACAATCACGCCCGAAGGCAACGCCGACATCTACTGCTATGCCTGCAACGACGCGAGGCTCGACCCAGAGCTCGGCCGCCACTGCGCCAACTTCGGCATCCAGCTTGCCAACCAGACGAAGACGGAGAAGAGCATGACGGAGCTGGTACGCGCTCGCTTGGCTGCTCTTGAGCAAGTTGAAGCTGATTGTGTCTTTGGCGGCCGCAGCAACTTGAACACAACATCAAGTTCGACTTCAGCATGACGGGCGACGATGGGAAGGAGCTGCAGCCGCTGTATGGGCCGGGTTTGACAGGCCTCAAGAACCTCGGCAACAGGTGCGTCGAGCCTCTGATGGCACTCATTGAGCTTGCTGACTCGTGCCGCTCTCGCGCTGTAGCTGCTATCTCGCCTCGACTGTCCAGGCGCTCTTCGCGCTCCCTGCCTTCCAGCAAGCCTACCATGGCACGGACCGCTTGCACACGGCGACCTGCACCTTGCCGGCCGACGCCTGCTTCACGTGCCAGATGCGCAAGGTCGGTGACGGTCTGCTGTCTGGCCGGTACGCGGTGCCGAGCAAGAGGACGAAGGAGGCGTGGCAGGACGGGCTGAAGCCGAGCATGCTGAAGGAGCTGGTCGGGAAGGGTCATGAGGAATTCGCGAGCATGCGGCAGCAGGGTACGTTCCTCTTTCAATCTCTTGATGCTGCCCTGTTTTGAGCTGACCGCTTGGCACGCCTCACAGATGCCGAGGAGTTCTTCCAGCACCTGCTCAAGACGCTTCGCAACGACGCGCAGAAGCAGCGCGCCGCCACGCCCGGCTCCGGCGAGCCGACCGACGTCTTCCGGTTCGGGCTCGAGCAGCGCCTGCAGTGCACTGCGTGCCTCGGCGTGCGCTACCGGACGGACGAGATGGACAGCGTCAGCGTGCCCGTCGCCGCGGTCGAGCGCGGCAAGGACGACGACGGCAAGACGCTGTTCGAGCCTGTGAAGCTCGAGGACTGCATCGAGGCGGCGCTCGAGTCGGCCGAGCTCGAGTACAGCTGCCCCAATTGCAAGAAGACCGTCACCGCTGTCAAGTGCGTCCATCTCCCTTGCAGTTGCTGGCCTGACGGCTCTCTGTCTGACGCTCTGCGACCTCAGGCAGTCGCGCTTCACGACTTTCCCCGACGTCCTTGCGGTTCACGCGAAGAAGTTCCAGCTCGTCAACTGGGTGCCACAGAAGCTGGGTGCGTGATCCTGCCCGCCTGCGACTTGGTTCGCGTGCGCTGACGATGCGCCGCACCGCCTGTCAGAGGTCCCGGTGACGTTCGGCTCGGAGGTCGATCTTGGCAAGTGGAAGGGCACCGGGCTGGTCGACGGCGAGGTGCCGCTACCTGAGGACTTCGCCGGTTCGTTTTTGTGCCTTCGCGCGAGCTTGACCTGCAGCTGACCCTCAAGCGCACCCTTTCTCAGCCGCGCCCGGTCTACCTGAGTTCAACGCCGCTGCGCTGGCCATGCTTGAGGGCATGGGTTTCCCGCTCGTCCGGTGCCAAAAGGCGCTGCTCGCGACGGGCAACTCGGATGGGGAGGCCGCGATGGAGTGGCTGTTCGCGCACATGGAGGACGCCGGTGCGCTCCATATCTCCCCGCTTTCGCCTGTTAGTCCCTAGCTGAGCCAGCTTGTTCTTCCGTAACAGACATCGACGCGCCGATCCAGCTCTCGAATGCTTCTTCGGGTCCGTCGGCAGAACAGATTGCGGCGCTCACGGACATGGGCTTCTCCCCCGCGCAGGCTCGCAAGGCCCTGCGTGTCAACGTTCGTCCTCGTGCCGCTTCAACTCTCTCAGTGCATTCGCTGACGACGCTTTCACTCGGCTTGCAGTCTGGCAGCGCGGACGCGGCCGTCGAATGGCTCTTCAACAACGCCGATGACCCCGGGGAGGAGGAGACTCCCGTCGCGGACGTGTCAACACCTCCATCATCCGGCACGCCTAACTACGGCGGGTCGGATGCGCTGCCTGCCAAGTACCGGCTGAAAGCGTTCATCAATCACAAGGGCCCGTCGGTACACTCTGGGTGCATCCTTCCTCTCGCCTTCTCCTTTTCGAGGCGGCGTGCTGATTCCCTCACGATCGCTCGCGCAGGCACTACGTCGCGACGATCGAACGCGAGGACGTCGGTGCCGTCCTTTTCAACGACGAGAAGGTCGCCAAGAGCGAAGGCGCGGCGCACGGCTCGCTTAAGGAGGCCGCGTACCTCTACATTTTCGAGCGTGTGTCGGTTTGAGCGAGTGGGTCAGGGTAGAGAGGGTTTGCAAGGGTTGATGAGCTTCTAGCTGCTGCTGCGGATGCATGGGACGTTCGCACTGGGCTGCTTCGTTTGCGCGAGCGCGAAATTATGTACAGCTGGCAAAGGTGGTCGAGAGACGAGAGCAGAGGAGAGAAGGGTCGTTACGGAGAGCACAAGGGGGAGTGAGGGTGCAAGAAAAGAGGAACCGGACGGCAAGTCATAAGTGTACAGGTGGCGCCCGAAAGCGATGGTCGCTTTGAAGGGTGAGGAGGAAGTCGTTCTAGACATGCGCAGCAGCCTCGTCCTGCGAGAAATCGTCCTTGTGCTCGACGTGGTGCGCGTCGATGTCCTCGGTCGTCTTCTCGACCGCTTTCGGGCCGTGGACCTCGATGTGGTGAACGTGGCGGTCGCCGAACATCTCGTCGATTTCCTCGAGCGTCTGGCCAGGCAAAAGGGGGGAGTCAGCACCGGCGTCAGGTGATGCGAAGCAAGCACCCACCTTGCCAGCAGTCTCCGGGAAGAAGAGGTAGACCAGGCAGCAATCAACGATACCCAGGCATACGAACACGAGGTAGTACTTCCCTAGAGACAGAGGGCAGGGTCAACACCGAGTGGAGGGATGCCGAAGACAGCGGGGACGCACATGACTGCCTCGGGCAGACAGATACTGTGTCAGTTGATTGGCAGGGCCTGAAAAGAGATTGCACGCACGATGGAGTCTAAGCCGAGAGGAGAAACCTGGGAGAAGAGGACGTTGAATGCCCAGTTCGTGCACTGTTTGTATAGCACTCATGGTCAACTCGCGTACCGGCAAGGCAGTAGAGGGGCGCCTTGTGCACTCACCGTGGCGACGGCCGTACCCATGGACTGCATCAGCGGCATCAAGAGAAGAAGAGCGGGTTCAGCGGGAAACATACAACGGAGACGAGAGACTGCTCACCCTTGCATGAGAAGGGAATACTTCTGATGCGAGAGTCCAGCTGACAGGCCCAAGTGAGAGCGAAAAGACTATAGAGCTCAGGAAGAACCTTTGTGAAGGTGCGTCTTGAAAGTACGTCAGTGTGAATGGCGGGCGGAGTGGTAAGTCAAGGAAAGCGGCGCACATCAAGATCGCCGCCCGTTGCGCGTTTGCGTTCGAGGCGGCAGGATTCGCGAGGTTAGGTGGGTACTGTGCGTTGAGACCGCACTCGATGGAGAGGCAGACGGCGATGCCTTCATGAAGCAAGATACGTCAGCCCGGCGTCCGCTGAGCTGAGCTTACGTACCGAGCGTGCCGAACATGAGGGAGTTGCGTCGACCGGCCCAACGCTTGTCGATGAGAAAGATGATGAAGAACAGGTTGGTGATGGGGCCGACGATGCCTTGAAGCCCAGTGACGAGGAGCGCTCTGTTGCCAACGATGCCCAGGCTTTGCTGCGGGAAGGCGAACGCGAGATAGAAAGATCAGTATACGCATCGCAGCTCAGCTCAGACTCAAGGATGCGAGACATACGTAGATGCGCGGCCCGAAGTAATTGATGACGTTGATTCCGCTGCGAATGTGATTGCGAAGCAAGTCAGCGACTGTGCAAGGCGCGCGCTTGCATCTTGGCGCAAGGATGAGGACGCACGTGAATTGGCCCATTGCCTGCACGCCCATGGCGACGAGGGTGCGGTGAATCATCGGCCTGGTGCTCCACAGGACGCTGATGTTCTGGCGGCGTAAAGCAAGTGCAGGTAGATGATCAGCCGGTTACTCCATTTGGGTCCATGGAAAACGCACCTTAGCCGAGTGCTCCTGTTCGTAGGTAATGGTACGGACCTACAACACAGTCATCAATCAGCATTCCGAACAAATACTCAGGTAGAGGTGACGACGAGGTGTCGAGGGCGCACCATGTCTTCAAACTCGACCTCGCCCTGCTGACCGTGAAGCCGCTTGACCACGACGAGGGCCTCCTCAGTCCTGCCCTGCAGGATCAACCAGCGCGGAGAGTAAGGCAGGATGAAGCAGCCTAAGAAGAGGATGAACTGAGATAGGAGGGTGAGTGATAGTCAGCTAAGCCACGATGGTGAAGACAGCAGAAACCCCACGCACAGCTGGGACAAGCTGGATGCCGAGACAGAGGCGGTACGACGTTGATCCTGTGATGAAACTGCACGCATACGTTGTCCAAGTCGAGATGATGAAACCTGTTGCCGAGATTGATTGAGGTTAGGGTGAATGCGTCAATACAACGAAAGGGGAGATAATGAGCGCACCGACGCCTATCATCTGCTGCGCCAAACCCACAACCAAGCCTCTAATTATGTAGGGCGCAATCTCCGAGTTGTCTATCAAAGAGAGGTGCGATGCTGAAAGTCAGACGAATCCGCACTGCGCTGTGCACCACGCGCCCAAAGACTCACAAAGAGGGCACACCATACTGAGGACGCCGACAGCCAGTCCCGCGATGGCGCGTCCAACGATGAACATTTCAACGTTGCGCATGCCTATGCGGTAAGCGAAAGGTCAAGGGGGCCGTTCGTTGATGGCAAGATTAAGAGGTGCGCACCGGTCTGCAGTGCGCAACCGATCAGGCCGATGATGCAGCCGACCTGTGTATGCGAAAGCGGTCGATATCAGCGTACGGGGCGCAGGCCTGGAGAAGAGGAACTCGCCTGAATCGTGTGCTTCCTGCCCAGCTTGTCCGCGCTCCAGCCCGCGCCCGCTGCGCCGAAAAAGCATCCGCCGGCGAAGACAGAGACAATCTGCGGCGAGAGGCCTTGTCAGCATCGCACCGTTCGATGATGAGGTGACTAAACGGTGGACGTACGGCACCGCTGATGGAGGATTTGGCGGCATTGGGGAAGTCGGCGAGGTACTGTTCCATCACGATGACCGGTCCCACGACACCACTGAGGCACAATGAGGGGGCGGTTAGCATCCCACCTCGTCCCTATTTGATCAAACATGCCACATACCTGTCATATCCGAACAGAAGGGCCCCTAGACTGGCGAAGGTCGCGCATCTGTGCGGCGCGTCGCAAGAGCAACATCGTCAGTCCGTCCCAGCGACACGACGAAGCGGCGCACTGTTGACGCACGAGATGTTGTAGAACAAGCCCTGTGGGCCGACACCGCCAGTGTCAATGTGAAAGACGTGGTGAGCGAGGTGAGGGAAGGTGGACGACGGACCATCGCGAGGAGGTCGAAGCTGGCGGCGGAAGTGTGGAGCTGCGGACGCGTACGCGGAGTTCTGCGCGCGGAGGATGGACACCAGCTCTCAAGATCGTCAGCAACGCTGCGGCGACGCAGGGAGATGCTGGACGTACCGCGAGAGTGGGTAAGTGTGAGGGGAGGAGGGTTGAAGGGTTGAGGAGAGGAAGAAGGAAGACAGGAAAGCGAAGGAGGGGCTAGTACCACGCGCAGCCCCGGGTCATCACCTGTTCATCCGTCTCGGCGAAACTGAACGTCGCGCTGCCGGATCGATCCGCTGATGCCCTCACTCCCCACTGCACGGTGAGCTAGCCCGCCCGCCGTGGACCAACGCAAGACGAAAGAAAGACATGATTGGGTGCGCGTTAGGTAGGCCAGTACGTCGAACAGTGATCGTGGAGAAGCGGTACAACGGGGTGGGTCAAGCGTGGGCATCAAGGTGCCTGGATGGGCCAAAGGCCGACAGAGGGGTAGCGAGGCAAGAAGGCGCGTGGAATCAGGGCGGAAGTGGCGCAGCAGTCGATATAGGGGTGGCAGGAGCGCCAGCGCCGAGTGGTCTCGTCAGCTTCGGCGCGCGACCTTCCGCCTCGAGGTTCTGCGCGAAGACGAGCATCGCAGTCAGCATCGGCAGCTTGATCTTCGCACAGAAGACGACGCACCTGCAGCAAGCCGACGATGAGCTCGTCAGGGTCGCCGCTCGAGCTGCCTGCCGATGCCCGGATGATCCTCCGATACTTGCTCATCTTCTCGCCCGTGCCGAGGCCCGACTCGAGCGCGACGAACATGCCGAACAGCTCACGGCGTCGACCCCGCAAAGCGTCGAGCTCCTGCGAGAGAGCTGCGCGCTCCTCGCCGATCTCGCCGTCGGTTGACGGCACGGACAGCAGACGCGACAGGTCCTCGGCGTCTGCCGGTGGCAACGACGCCGGGTTTGACAGGTACGCGGCCTCCCTCGCGTGCTCGCCAGCGGACCACTCCATCCAGCCGGCCGCAAAGTCGCACTCCATCTTCTCCTCGAGCGCCTTCTCGAGCGCCGTCAAGCGCGCATGGTCCGCCTGAAGCTGCCCTCCGAGCTTCGAGCGCATGGCTTCTGTCCTACGCCGCGTCTCGGCGAGCTCGGCGGTGATCGTCGTGAGCAGCCCGTTGGCGTGGTTGATCTCGCGCTCGCGCGTTTGCAGCTCGTCATCGTACGAACGGGCGAGCGTCGCGAGCAGGTTAGTGACCTCGGACGTTGTCTTACCCGCCGCGAGCTGGGCAGAGGTCGAGTGGTAGATCCTGCGGGCGGGTGGAGGGGCAAGCGGGTCGAGACGGCTTGGGCCAGCGACTCCTGCCGTCGATGACGAGCCCGGCGGCTGATGGTTGATATAGTTGGGGTTGGTCAGGTGTCCGTTGTTGGACCCCGGGCCTGCGCGGTCGGCGGCAGCCTGCGCGCTCGAGCTCCCTACGCCATTGGCGATGCTGGCACCCCCGCCGCCAATCGGTGACGACCGGAAGCGCTCGTCCTCGAGGATGTAGTCTTCGGCTGTCTTGCCGTCGCGGTTGGCGAGTTTGGGGTCGGCGCCGTGGTCGAGCAAGGCCTTGACGAGCCGCTTCGACCGCGCGCGCGCCGCGAGTGTGATGGCCGTCTCGCCCTCGTCGTCCTGGAAGTTGACGACGTCGCCGAGCTCCTTCGGGTACTGCGCCAGCCGGCCGAGGATCGTCTCCATGTAGTATCGCGCAGCGTGAGTCTTGCCCTTGGAGAGCGCGACGTCGGCGATGTGGTGGAAGACAGTGCGGTTGTTCTTGTCGATGTTGAGCGTCGACCGGTGCAGCAGCTCGTACAGCTCGGGAAACTTGCGCACGTCGTAGTTGTTGCTGAACATGACGCTGCGCATCAGCGGCGTCTGCTCCGAGTGATTGACACGGAAGATGTCGGCGCCAGCGGCGAGCAGCAGCTTGACAACGCGGATACGACCCATCGCACACGCCCAGTGCAGCGCCGTGTGCCCGTCGTCGTCGATGGACGCGTTGGCGTCGTAGTCGGCCGGCGGACTGACGAGGATGGAAGGGATAGAAGACGTCTCGGTGATGAAGTAGTCGAGGATAATGTCCTCGTACCGCTCGGGGCCGAGAAACTCCTGCTGGGCAGGCGCATACGAGTGGACGGGATGGCTGTACTGCGGCTGCAGGTACTGCATCGGCTGGCCGAGCCCCCCGCCGCCTGCCTCCTCCCCGAACGGCGCTGCCCGCTTCGCCGCAGGCTCGTACCCGTCTGTGAACTTGCGCTTCTTGCCGTTTACGTCCCCTTCCACCCCAGCTGCATCGTCCACGCGTCCCTCGACGGGATCGTCGCTGCCGAGTATCGGACTCGGCGAGCGCGAGCTCGAGCTGCGCCGACTTGCAGGGCTCTCACCGCCCGACTCGTCGTCCGCACTGGACGGCGACTGCGCGAGGTCGTATCCGACGTCGACATCTCCGTCCGCCTCCAGCATTCTCGCCGCCATGCCCGCCGCCTTCTCGCGGTCCTTCTTGGCCTTCTTCTCCGCAGCCGCCAGGCTTTCTGCCTTCCCCGGCGCAAGCCCCGGCACCGCACCCTTTGGCAGCACGCGCAGCGGCGTCGCAGCGTCCGACGTCAACGTCGACGGGATAGAGTGGGTGGTCTTGGTCGGCGTCGCGCCGGGTGCGCCGACCACCTTGGGCTTCTTGGGCACGCGCGCGGTCGGCGCCGCCGTGATGTGCTTCGGCGCCTGCGGCGGCGACTGCGCCGTCGGCACGTAGTCGATGATCGGCCGCATGAGATCCTCGACGTTGTACTGCTTCGACAGCATGAGGCCGCGCTCGACGGGAATCCATGTGCCTGCGCGTTGACGAGTGAAGTACGAGGTCAGCCGTGCGCGTCGACATGTTGGCCCAAGAAGCGAGCGACTCCAAGTCAAGCGCATGAAGCGGACGTACCCTGGTACTTTCCGTACCCTCCCTGCACCTTCTCGTGCTCGCCCTTTTGCACCTCTCGCTCAAGCACCCTCGTGCGCTGCGGCTTGTCAAACCCGGCGACCTTCAGGATCTGCGTCGCGTTCAGCCAGCCGTCCGACTTGCGGCGCATGACGGCGACCGTCTTGCAGATCCTGCGCGTGACCAGGAGGAAGGCAGGTGAGCCAGATCTGATCCCGGCGGCACAGGGAAGGCTCGGACGTACATCTCGTAGACCCTGAGCGTCATAGAAGGGGACGCGCATGAGACAAGCGGCAGGAAGGATTAGCTCCAGCTCACGCGGTACAGCAAGCTGCGGCGGCACCGCAAGCTCTTGAGTGACTCACGGAACGCCAGAGTAGGTAGCCTGGGGGCGACGGAGCAAGGGATGGGTGAGCTCAGCAGCTGCAAGGATCTCGAAGCCGCAGGTGGCCGCGATGGACGAGCTCGTCCACGCGCGTCCCGCATGCTAGGGCAAGCAGGAGAGGCTCACCTTAAAGATCTGGGTGCCCGCGACCGTTCCAACGGCGTCCTTATCCTTGCCCATGACTGCGGGATGCTGGGGTGAGAAGGGCAGGGGGGAGGGATCTGGTCGGGTGGCAGATATCTCGTGCGCGCGCAGAGGGACGAAGGCGCGCGCGCGACGCGCCGGCCTTCGCGCCCAAGTTAAATGATTCCTCCCGCCCGGCTACCCTGCATATGCGACCCAAGACCAAGTTCATGTGCCGGCACTCATTGCACATCGAGGACAGCTCGCAGGAGGCAGACTAGGGTCCAGGACATGACACATACGATAAAATTAATTGACATGACAGTGATAGATACTGAGGGGTAGATGTGCATGGTAGGGGAACACGGTTTGAAGGAAGGAGGGTCGCGCGCGCTTCTACTTGTCTTCGTCCGAGCCCCAGCCGCTCGCGCCAGCGTTCGCAGCAGCAGCCAACGTGCCTTGGTCGGTGCTTGGTCGACGGCCCCTGTTTCCGCTGAGTTTCTGGCCGACCTGACTGTCCCACGACGGCTTGCGGTCCATCTGCGCCGACGCGTTGGTCGGCGTGTCCGACACCATCGACGAGCGGTTGGACTGGTTGGTGTTGACGCGCGCGCGACGGGCCGAGCGAGGCGTTGCAGCGGCAGATGACGGAGCAAAAGAAGTTTGGCCGCCGGACGTGCCGCTCGTTTGCAGGCTGCCACGCCTGCTGGCCTGGGCAGAGGTGGATGGCGACTGGCCGCGTGCTTTCAAGAGGCGTCCACTGGAGGTCGCGCTTTGATTGACGTTGAGGGTATTGTATTGCTTCATGCTGTTGACGGCCGGCGTTTCACCGGGCATGAGCTCCCCGGGCGCGCGCGGGACGGTTCCTCCGTCGCCAACCTTGAGCGGGCCCTGGTTGACGCGGGGGTCGACGAACACGCGCGAGTTGCGGTTCGCGTTGGCAGTAGCGGCGCCGACGGATGAGTAGGCTGACATCCTGCTCGGCGGGGCCGAGAACGAGAACATCGACACGCGGTTGTCGTCGTACTGCGACCTGCGGTTGCCGTCGATTGTCGAATTCCGGTTCGAATGGGCGGCCGTGGACCGGCGCGAGCCGACGACCTGCGAGTGGCGGTTGCCGACCGTCGACAGACGGTTCGAGCCGGCCACCGACAGCCGGTTGTCAGCGCCGCTAGCGTTGTCGTCAACGGCGACGTCCGTGAAGGGACCCTGGCTGGATGCTTGTCGGCCGCCCTCGTGCTCTGGGTCGTCAAGGTACTCGTCGCCCTTACCGCCGCTGGCCATGCTCTCCGCATCGAGCAGCTCAACGTGCTGGTTGTGATTGTGACTTCAAGGTGGGCAGGCAGCAGACAGATCAGCGGATGAGCTCTGTGGGAAGAGGAAGACCGGCTTACCCGCGACGCTTCCGGTACACGTAGTACAGCAGGCCAACAGTGCCAAAGACAGCGACGGCGATGGACACTAGCGAGATAAGCGCAGCGACCCAGGGACGCATGCGCCTGCCAGACGTTACATGCAGGACGGGTCAGCCTCGAGCACAACGGTGGGGAGGGGGAAAAAGACGCACTCCTCCGTGACTGTGCCACTTGCGTTGTACACGCGCATGCTGCGGATGCCCCACCAGGCGTCGGAGAACGCGCCAGGGTTGTTGGCGACAAAGTCGTTGCAGGTGCCCGGACATCCGTTGCCGGCGAACGTGCTGCCGGCAAGGTCGCCGCAGAGAGCGATATTGAAGACAATGACGTGGTTGTTGAAGGTCTCCTCCTTGCACTGCGGGATCGTGAAGTGGGCCTGCGGGGTGATGCCCCACGACGAAGGATCAAGCGTCGCTGAGGACGAGTCGGACAGCTCAGACGGTGTATTGGTCGCAGTGCGTGGGAACGTGTAGACGGAGATGGTGCGCGTCCTGCAGCAGGCAAAGTTCAACCGCATCAGCTCAAGGTCAAGCGGAAGAAAAGAGAAAACGAAGGGGGGGGGGGGGCGCACTTGGAGAAGTCGCGGTGCAAAACGTAGTAGCCGCCGTTGTCGGCGTTCCAGGACGCGCCCCAGGTTCCGTTGCCGAGCTCAACTCCGCAGCCCTGGTTGTCATTTTGCATGGCGTCGCATATGGTGCTCGCCTGGTGGCCCGTCTGCTGGCCCTGCTGCTCGACGTTGCACGACGGGATCGTGTGGAGCGACGCCGTGTCCTCGTTCGTCTGCAGCGGTGCGGCAGACACGTTCGGCCTGCCGTTGGTGAAGGTTGAAGCCCAGGCACTGGAGCCCTCCGCAGGCCAGGCGTTCGAGCCCTCGATGATGTCAATCTCACCGCCCCTTCGCGCAGCAACGACACCATCGTCAGCGCTCTCCCGAGAGTTTCCCTGGACGAGAGCAGGCAGATCTCACTTGGGCCAATTGTTGCGGGTCGTCGTCCACCAAGCAGGCCACGTTCCGCAGCCGACAGGCATGTGGTCGACATCGAGGACGTACACGCCATCGGCATACTCGTCCTTGCTGACGATGCGGATTGCGCTCCTGCCGCGGCCCGAGGCGGTCGGCGTCGTGTCGTCAACCTTCATTTTGAAGTAGTTGCTGCTCGATTCGACCAGCTTCATCTGCTTGGCGGTGGTCTTGGAGACGTAATTAACGAAGCCTGTACGATAGGGCCGTCAGTCCGCAGTGCTCAAGAGCAGGGGAAGGGCAGGCACGCCGATTGAGGTCTCACCATTAGTAGGGTCGGCGTCGTCGAAGAAGTCTGCAGCGCGAAGGAGGACAGGCGGCGTCCAGTCGGCGATCAGTAGCGCAATCTCGAGGGTGATCTCACCGGGCTGCGAGGATGCACGTACCGAATTCGGTCTCGAAGTCGACGCCCACATAGCGCTTTGCGAGCTTCTGAGGCGCAGCGGCGGTGGTTTGAGCGAGCATCGTTGCGAGGAGGACCGTTGCTGCCAGCTTGGATTTGAGGAATGAGGAGGGCATGTTGCGCATGGGGCTTGCGACGGACAAGATGGTCGAGGGAAGGGTGATGATGTCGAGGGAGGAAGGTCTTGTTGGGTGTTGAGCGAGAGCGCTGACCGGCAGCGGAGAAGAGCGACGCTAGGGTCTGTGCGCCGGAGGCAGCAAGAAGGCGACAAGCTGCGGCTGAGCAGTGGTCGAAGGGGCCAGGGTTGCGCGGGGCTGGGAAGGAGGGCCGAAACGGAGAGCGCTCGCCCTGTAGCAGGAAGGTTAGAAGGAGCAGCGACGACGGCTGATGAGGATCAGGTCTCAGCCCGTGCGGCGCATCGATCGTCGTTGTTCGAGACCAACTCCGCCACGCGATTGATCATCTGAGATTTCAAGCAGGGGCATTCTTGGGCTGGGCTGCACCCCAACAAAGCGGCCGAACTTGTACCGTCCTTCCGACTTCGCGTCGACAGGTCTAGCCATCAACCGCCTCCTCTCGACAGCTTCGGTCCCTGCTACACCACGATGCAGCTCGTGGGGCGCACTGCCTTGAGCGCACTGCTCAGCGGTTCCAGCCGTGCCCTCGGCCTGCACCGGGCCTGCGCGCAACACCCTTCGCGCCGCGCGGCCAGCTCCTCTTCATCAACGATGGACGCCGAGGTCGGTCGTCGATCTTGCTTCTCGTTTGCTTGCCATGAAGCTAATACTCTTACGTCCCCACAGGACCATCCTCGCATGTATGTCTCGTCATCAACCGACCCTTGGTTCAATCTCGCCTTCGAGGACTGGTGAGCCCTCACCTGCTTCTTAGCCTTGCTGCGCGCCGCCCTTCACTGACCTCTCGCATCCGCCCCTCGTCCCGCGCCCGTCTCGCTGGAAGCGAAGGCTGTACAAGAACACGCCAGCGTCGATACCGATGCTGTTCCTGTACCAGAACCGTGAGTGCGTCGTGCTCGGCCGCAATCAGGTGCGTGCGCAACCGGCGATCGACCCGCCGGCCCTCGTTCATCTCTGCGCGTCTAGACTGCGCTAACGAGAAGACCTATCCCCTGCAGAACCCCTGGAGGGAAGTAAACATACCGCTGCTGCAAGAGCGGGGTATTCCGTTCATCCGACGGCGCAGCGGCGGCGGAACCGTTTACCATGTGCACAGCCGGCTTCCCTCACCCTGCGCACCCTGGGTGCTGATCCCCTTCATACCGCTGGCAGGATCTGGGCAACACCAACTACTCCATTATGGTCCCCAAGGACGTCTTTGATCGACGGCCAAATGCCGAGCTGATAGCGCGGGCGCTGCAGGCTCTTGGCGTGCCAGCAGAAGTCAACGAGCGAAGCGACATCACGCTGCAGGGCGCAAAGATGAGTCCATGCGCACTGTTGTGTGCCAAGGATTGAATCTGACATGCGCTGTGAGCGGCGTGTACATCTCAGGCTCTGCATTTCGGCTGAACAACCGGCGCGCGTACCATCACGGCACGATGCTCATCGACGCGAAGCTCGACCAACTTGGCGCTTCTCTGAAGTCCGGAAGGGTACGCGCTCCTTCCAGAAGCGTTGCGGTCTCATTGCTGACGAGCGCTTGAACGTTCGCACAGACTTTCACGTCGAACAACGGGACCGACTCCGTCAGATCGCCCGTGCGCAACATCGCCTCACTCCACCCGGACGTAACACACGGCAGCTTCGTCAACGCCGTCCTCGACGAGTTTGACGGGACATACGGAAGTGAGGGTTTCGGAGTCGTTGATGTCAACCCTGCGTCAGTCAACGCGGCAGGAGGAAAGCGGGCGGAGGAAGTATCGAAGGAGGCGGCCGAGATCAAGGTGGGTCTTTTTACATCATTCTTCGGAATCGCGTTCGAAGAGAAGTCCCGGCGCTGAGGCTCCCTGTTGCTGTGTTCTCTCGACGCGCAGGCCTGGGCGTGGCAGTACGGACAGACGCCGCAATTCTCAGTTGAGATCGAGTCGCCTCCCCTTTCGTCAGGCGTCACTCTGGTGCGTGATCTCCGCCGGCACTGAGCCACCCCGATGCGCGAAACCAGCATGAAGCTCACCGTGCCTTCTTGATCGTCTTCTCTCACCTGGTACAGCGCGCCGCCATCACTTCGCGACACGGGCGCATCACCGCGGCGACGCTCACCCCCACGCCTTCCGCCGACCCGCTCACCACGTCGGCCTTCGCGCTACTTGCGGACGGGCTCGTCGGCAAGCGGTTCGGCGCGCCTGTGCCAGGCCAAGATGCGGGGCTGTATGTCGGCCAGGGGACGGATGCAAGAGGTGTCGAGCGCGAGGTGCTCGACTGGCTCGTCGGGGCGATGTAACATGTACATCGCACAGGCTCGCAGGATTGTGAGAGAGGACGAGAGAAACAAGCCCGGCATAATACGTAGGTGATTGATGTGAGCGCATAGCAAGAGAGGCTAAGGTGTCTGCATAATGTGCAAGGGGTGTTGGGTCTGGAAGCGGGGAGGAGCAAAGGTTGTGAAGGGTCAGTTTCAACGAAAAAGCGATCGAAATGATCCGTCGAATTTCTGTTTCCCAACCGAGCGGGAGATATTCGGGGTTCCGACACGCGCGCTGCGCTGCGCTGCGCCCGCCGCCGCCGCCGCCGCCGCCTGCGCCCGCCCCGCTCCGCTGCCCGCCCGCGCGCAGGCAGGGCTAGGACGAGCCGAGCTTGATCGCCCCGCTGCTCGCCCTTCGGACCACACTTCTCGTCAAGGATCATCAGGTGCGTCCCGGTCTCCCTCTCAGCCGGTCCTAGGCACCACAGAGCAACACACAGGCACGTTCCGAGGGTCGTCTCTGCCTAGAGAGCAATCGTGCTGCCCGTGCCTGCTGTTGCTTCTACTGGTGCCGCTGCTTGGAGCTCGATACTGACACCTGTGCTGGTTTCGTTCCTGCAGGTACGCTATCTTCCTCTTGCAGGCATTGCAGGTCCGGACCGTAGCGCACAGAGCGCATCCAGGGGCAGGAGCTGGGAGCAGAGAGCGTCCGGGGGCGCTGTTCATGCGCGCAGGGCGGCAGCTCTCCACGCGCACTTGGACCTTGCGTTCAAACGGCAGCCGCAGACCCATGGAGATGCTGGAGGCGGCAGGAGCGCGGGGAGTAGGAGGGAGCGCTGCGGTCCTGGCAGATACTGGGAGGAAACGGGAGGCTGACAGAGGTGTCTGTTCGTTGCTGCCGCTGTTGCTGCACCAGCCATGGGAGTGAGTCTACATCCTTGCTCTGCCACCCTCCGAGCGTGCCTGACCCCTTCGTCCTTCCCGTCCCTCTCCAGCGTGTCATTAGGAACCAGCGAAAGTCTGGCGGCATCTTCAAGTCGCACACGCACCTGAACAAGGCCCCCGCGCGTCTCCGTGCTCTCGACTTCGCCGAGAAGAACGGTTACATCCGCGGTATCGTCAAGGACATCATCCACGACTCCGGCCGGTGCGTCTGCCTCTGCTGGCTGTGGGGTTTCGTCGGGGGAAGGACTGTGTTCTGACGCCTGCCTGTCTTGTTCCTTTGCGCTCGCGCCCTTGCGACACGTCTTTCCGCATGCCTGTTTCCCCAACCCCACCCGAACCTACAGAGGTGCCCCCCTCGCCCAGGTCGTCTTCCGTGACCCCTACCGATACAAGCTCCGCAAGGAGACCTTCATCGCCACCGAGGGCCTCACCACCGGCTCGTTCGTCTACGCCGGCAAGAAGGCCTCGCTCAACATCGGCAACGTCCTCCCCCTCTCGCAGTGCCCCGAGGGTACCGTCGTCTGCAACGTTGAGGAGCGCGTTGGTGACCGTGGCGCCATGGCCCGCACCTCGGGCAACTACGCCACCGTCATCGGCCACTCGCCTGACGAGAACAAGACGCGCCTCCGTCTCCCCTCGGGCGCCAAGAAGACCGTCTCTGGCTCGGCCCGCGCCACCATCGGTGTCGTCGCCGGCGGTGGACGTGTCGACAAGCCCCTGCTCAAGGCCGGCCGCGCTTACTTCAAGTTCAAGGCGAAGCGCAACTCGTGGCCCCGTACTCGTGGTGTTGCTATGAACCCCGTCGACCACCCCCACGGAGGAGGAAACCACCAGCGTACGTCCTGCACTGCTGCTCGCTATTGTGCACCAAGGTGTTCGGTGCAGGTGAGCGGAGTTGGCTGACCCTTGCACTGCCGATCCCCCCCCCCCCCCCCCCCCCCCCCCACCCCCCCCCCCCCCCCCCCCCCCACCTCCACCAGCCCCCCCCCCCCCCCCCCTCCCCCTCCCCCCCACCACACCCCCCCCGCCC
>MVAM01000041.1:32003-100992 GCA_014825675.1 Cystofilobasidium ferigula | reverse complement strand
GCGGTGGGGGGGCCCGGGCGGGCGCCCGCGGCGCCGAATGACGCGTTTCGGTACAAGACGCCGTGAAGGAGCCCCGCGGGGACGGCCGCCGGCTCGCTTCCCCCCCCCCCCCCCCCCCCCCCTTCCTCCTCTGATCGGCCACCCCTGTCATCGGCCTTCTCCTGTTCTATCTCGATAACTTCTACTCTGCTTCTTCTCCCTCTTTCCCTCCCTCTCCTCTCCCTTCTCCCCCGTCCCTCCCTCACAAACTGACACCCCCTCCTCCCCAACGGACACTCGACCCCCTCCCCCCACTCGCGCGACGCGCACCGGCCCTCCACCCAGGTCAAAGTCGAGAAGATCGAGTACCGCAAGCCGATCGAGTCCTCGACGACGACGGCGGCGGCGGCGGCGGCGGTGACGGCGACCACGGGGGTGGCGGGGATGGGCATCCGCGCGTCGGAAGGAGGGGAGGGGTGGTGAGCGGTTCTGCAGGGGCGGGGGGGGGGGGGGGGAACACGAGGTCAGGCCGGGGGAGGGGGTTCGGGGATTGCCCGCCTAGCTTGCTTCGAGGCAGCCGTTGCGCGCCGGACGTTTTTCTTTCGAGGCCGCTGGCGGGCGAGAGTGCACGGCGGGAACAGGGGGGTGGGGTCGACAAGCATGCATGGCAACGGACGCTGCAGGGCCATCTCTGGCGAATCGACGAGCGCGTGGAAGATGGCGAACGAGCAGGGACGAAGGGGAGGGGGGGGGGGGGGTTACATCAGGGATGGCCGGGCGTGGTCGGAGTACAGGGTGTGGGTGTGGGCGAGGCGGAGGAAGGCCGACGGCGTCCAAGGAGCAAGGCGACGAGAAAGGAGGCGGCAGAACAAAGGGGCGCCAAGGAAAGCTTGGAAGATGCGAAGCTCAGTCGTACGCGGTGCCAGGCGTGAACGCCAGCCCCTGCCGCTCAGGCACCCAGGGCGCACGCCGGCCCACGACCGGCAGGGGCAGGTGCCGGAAGTCGAAGTGCGCGAAGCCGGCGAACGCCGCGTCGGTCTCGCCTAGCTGTGGGCCAGCGGGCGCTGGCGGGTGGAGGAGGAGGCTGCAGCTGGGCGGCGCGGTCGAAGGAGGAGGGAGGGGGGACGGGCAGAGCGTCGATCTTGCCTCGGATGTGCCGTCCAGCCCCAGCCCCAGCCCCAGCCTGCCCTCCGGCGACATGTCCTTGTCGAGCGAGAGCACCGATACGTCAGTGGTGGCGCAGGTGCAGCTGGCCCGCCGGAGGCCGACGTGTGAGAGCGCAGGCAGGGGCGGGGTAAGCGAGTGGCGCGCCGAGTGGAGGAAGGACGTTGGGTAGTATTCGTGCGTCGACGAGGCGATCGAGCTCGAGGACGCGGAGGAGTAGCTGTCGCTGTGCGAGAGATGGTTGAACTGCAAGTCAGCGGGCTGTCGGTAAGACCTGAAGGACAGCGACAGCACCTTCTCATGCGCTTGGGCGACATCACCTCGTACGGCCATCCGTCCTCGTCGTCAGAGATGCTCGCGAAGTCGTACCCGTCCGACATCAGGATGGAGGTCGACGGCGACAGGGTGAGCGTTGCTGGAGGAGTGCGCGGGAGCGTCGAGGGCGGCGTATGCGGCGCGCTGTCCGTCGCGGGCGAGGAGAGTAAGACTCTGCGCTTCTTCGCCGGTCGGTGATGCTCCTCGTGAGATCCGTCGAGCGTCGACCGTGGTGCGTCGCAGGCCTTTTCCCGCGTCCTAGGCCTAAGCAACCTGCCCCCCTCCTCCCTCACCCGTTCCGCGCGCACCGTCTCCTCCACTCCCTCCGTCTCATCCTCCACAACACGCACCCCGACCCTCCGGCGCTGCACGCGCCCCGGCACGCTCACCGAGCGCGTGTAGTTCTTCCTGTTCCGCTTGAGATACGAGCACTCGAGCCTGGTGGGCTGCTTGACCGCGCAGCGCGAACAGGGTTGGAGGCCGTCGCACTGCCGGCGTTTCGCATGCACCCGTCATCAGCCTCGTAAGCAAGTAGGGAAGTTATATTAGGGGAGGGACAAGACCTTCTGCTTGGTCGAGCGGCACTGGTCGCACGCACGCTGGACGGCGTCCCGCTTCGGCGGGTTCGAGGCGGAGTAGACCGGGACGAGCATGTCGTGCGTGTCGGCGGTGCGACGGGGGGTGAGGGGGCGCGGAGGGAGGGCAGGCTGCATCGTAGGGTGACGGCAAGACGATGCAAGGGGATCAGCAGCAGGATGGGATGCGGGATGGACGTCGTCCGGGCGGTGAGGAGCAACAGGCCGGTCGTCAGCGCCCGCCGCGGCCGCCCCTACCCTTCTTAAAGACGCACCTGGCCGAGACCTCGCGAGCAGCGTGCCGACCTAGGTGGAGATCAGCAGATAGAGGGTTGGACCTGCTCGAGCTCCTGAAGCTCAGCCAGGGAACGGTGCTGACAACACCGTCCGTCCGACCGGCGCAGGGGCAGTGCTGTCGGCGCGCTGACTGACCAGGCCGACCCGCCTGCCCGGCAGCGCTGGACCCACGCTCGTTCGCCGGCCATGACAGACGGGACGGCGCAGGAGCAGCGGCAGCAGCCTTTCCTGCCTGATCGAGCTCCCCCTCGTCCAGGCCATCTTCAGCTGGCAGGACCCTCCCCTCCGTCCTAGTGGTCCGCCGACTGCGCGCGCTCGTTCGGAGCCGACCTTGCGCGCGCACTCATCCGCCACATCGAACGACACCGTGCCTCCAGGCGCATCTCCAACGGTGGCGAGGAACGCGTACAGGGTCAGCGGGCGGGGCCCACATGCGACCGTCGGTACATGCTTGCTTGCGATGGGTCGCCGGGTACGACGCGTCCAGGCGCTGAGAGCGCGGGCGCGGACAGTGCGAGCGCCGCGCGATGGATCAGATGGTGTCTGTCGGGAGGTCAGCGCGGTCAACGCCGGCCGACGGAAGGGAGACCCAGCAGTGGCAGCTCAGGTGCAGACAACCTTGCGGATGATGATCGGGACTGGGGAGGGAGATGCAGTCGCTGCGGGCCCTCGGAGGGCTGGAGGGGACGAGCGGCTGGCGACAGGCGCCGCGACACACTTGACCAGCATCAGTCGTGGACTGATTATGTTAACGTGCGTTCCTGCAGCTGAGAAACGGGCCGATAGGCACACGGCGTCCTCAAGTGTCGGTCGTCGCAACGACTGCGTTCAGTCCAGGGATCCACCGGGCTGTCTTGAAGCTCCCCGAACTGGCGCGTCCGCCGCGGCTGGCCTGGCGCGCCCCTCGCGCACGATTGTAAGCTCGAACAGGGTCAGCGCGCGCGTACCTTCCCGCTGCATCGCTGCAATCCCATCAGCTTGAGCTCGAGAAACGAGGTGGACGTCAGTGGAAGACACCTGCCGTCTCCCTCGTCCAAATCTCCGGCGCACCCGACAACTTCGACCATCCATCTTCTCCGCTACCAGGCAACCGTCCGGTCATCCCCCTAGCACTCCTCCTTCTGACCGCCCTCGATCCGACCGCTCGTCCGCTTCCCCATTCGCAAGGATCACACGATGTCGGCCACCGCCTCGAGCTCCAAGCTCTACCTCCCCGGCCAGCCTCTACCGCTCGCCGCACCCTTACCGTCCGCCGGGTACGTCCCCTCTCCCTCCAGTCTGCCGTCGCGATGCGCACTGACCTGGAAGACGTGGGCGCGCGCAGAGCTGGAACGTACGAGCGGGGCGGGGCGATTGTCTCCAGCTTGGTTGGGAGGGTCGAGAAGGACGGCTCGGTGGGTCCTGCGTTGTGCTCCGCCGGGGCAGCCTGCGGCTCTCGCTCGCAGCTCTGGAAGCGGCACCAAGCAGCTTCCATGTCTTATGTGCAGGATGTGCGACTGACTGCCGTGTCCATCTGCTCGTTAGGTCGTTTCAGTCAAGTCGCACCACCCGACGTCGCTCATCCCGCAGCCGCACTCCATTGTTCGTCCCCCTCCTCCTCCTCCTGCTCGCCCGCTCACCCGCCCTCCTACCTCCGCACAAAGGTGATCGGCACAATCACGCGCCTCACGCCGCAGCAGGCGTCGGTCGCAATCACAGTCGTCGACGGGCACCCGACGAGCGAGGAGTTCCAGGGCGTCGTGAGGGTGCAGGACATCCGGTCCGTCTCTCGCCTCGCCTCCTCTTGTCGTGTTTCACGAGCTGTGGACTGATGTCTTGACGTGGCTGAGCAGGTTGACAGAGAAGGACAAGATTAGGGTCATCGAGTCCTTCCGCCTCGGGGACGTCGTGAAGGCGCTTGTCGTCCGTCCCCCTCACCCCCACCCTCCTGCCCACCGCCCGCACGTTGACACCCCCGCACTGCGCCATGCCAGATCTCGCTCGGCGACGCGCGCAGCTACTACCTCTCGACGGCGCGGAACGACCTGGGCGTCATCTTTGGCAACTCGGAGGCGGGCGCGCCGCTCAAGCCAGTGTCGTGGCAGGGTGCGTTCTCTCAATGAGCGCTCGATGCCTGCGGAAGCGCTGACGGCTGTTTGGTTTGGTTCAACGCAGAGATGGCCTGTTCGGTAACGGGCAAGCGCGAGCGTCGCAAGGCGCGCCTCGACGCTCAACCTCCCCTCCTCTATCTGTTGCTGACCTACCTTCACTTCGCAGGTTGCCAAGCCGGACGGGATATGATGACGCTCCTTTGACTTGCTTTTGCTGCGAATGCCCAGAGAGAAACCAGTCATGCAAGCGCAACTCTACTCCATCTCCTCGTCCTCGTCCTCACCCGCCGCCGCCTGGCCCTGCACGTAAGCGATCGCCTTGGCCTTGACCATCTCGGGTCCGCTCTCGTCGCCGGGCGCAGCGAGCCGGCGCTCGATCTCCATCCAGTGCTTGAAGATCGACTTGGCCTTCTTGGTCGACTGCTTGCGCGCGAGCAGGCGCGTGAAGAGGTTGCTGGTGTGCGCGCGGGTGAGAGGCCAGTCAGCTTCAGAGCGGCGTCAAGTAGGATGGGGGGACGAAGACGCACCGGACAGAGTTGGTATCGCCCTGCTTGGCCTCGAGGTCGATGTAGACGTTCCACAGGTCCAGCCGCTTGGGGTAACTGTCGACGACGCCCTCAAAGATCGTCCGCCCGCGCTCCGCGTCGCCGAGGCGGTACTCGAGCTGCGCGAACTTGACGATCGTCTTGACGTGCTTGCGCTTGGGGAGCGACTTGAGCGCGCGCGGCAGGAGCGCGCGCGCGTCCTCTGCCTGCGCGCGTGTGAGGTAGAACTCGGCCCAGAGCGTCCAGACCTTGGACGACTGCGAGAACTTCTTGGCCGCGCGCTTGTACATGTCCTCGGCGCGCTGCAAATAAAACGGGAGCGGGAGGGGTCATCAGCAGGGGAGCAAATCATCAGCTAGCAAGCGTGACGCACATCGAACTTCTCGGACTGCTCGTAGATGCCGGCCATGCGCAGGTGGACCGTCTTAGGCTCGTTGAACTGGATGGCCTCCTTGAACGTCTTCTCGACGTCCTCCTCGGTGCCGTACGCGTTCTCGAGGTTGAGCAGCGCGAGCCAGACGTTGAGCTTCTCGCCCTCCTCGCGGAAGGCGATCGCCTTGAGCGCGCGCCGAGCGACGTCGCGTGCCTTCTGGACCTCCGACATCGACAGCTGGAACGACATGTACTGGATCCAGAGGAACGACGAGTCCGGGGACGAGAGCAGCAGGCGCTCGTAGTCGGCCGTCGACTCGGGCGTCTTGGTTGCAAGGTCGCCCGTGAAGTCGTGCTGGATGCCCTTGGTCGCCTTGCTCTGCTTCTTGGGCGCAGGCTGCGACGGGCCGGCAGCGTCCTCGTCGTCCGAGGCGTCGGACCCGTCAGACCCGGATTCATTGTCGTCGTCGCCCGTTGCGTTCCACTTGAAGCCGCCCGAGAGGTTGAGCGCGGGCGCAGCAGCGGCAGCCTTCGCGGACGCCGTCTTCGACTTCTTCGGCGCCGACGCGGCGACCTCGTCCTCGAGCATGATGACCTGTGAGCGGCGCATGCAAGGTCAGCCCTGGCAGCGCGGTAGAGTAGCAAGCGCATCAGATTGCACTCACGTCGTCCTCGGCCTCGTCGCTTTCCTCACCGTCAACCATTTCCTCTTCCTCGTCCACCTCGTCGTCGTCATCGCCGCCCTCACCATCCTTCTCGTCCGAGTCCTCGGCGCCGATCATCTGCAGAATCTTCTCCTGCAGGGCGTCCTCATCCTCGTCATCGTCACTGCCGGCCTCGGAGCCCGAGTCGTCGTCGTCGTCGCTGCCGGCAAAGTCTTCATCGGCGAAATGGCTGGGCTTGATGCTGAACGCGATCTTGCGGGCGACGGGGTCGAGGGTGAGGATGACGGCCTTGACCTTGTCGCCCTCCCTGAAGCCCTTGAGCGCCTTGCCGACGTTGCCCTTGGTTTCGTCCGAGATCTGCGACTTGTGGCACAGGCCGCTGATCGAGCTATCCTCGATCCGGAGGAACATGCCGTACTCCTCGACCTTCTTGACGACGGTGTCGACCTTCTGGCCCTCGGTGAAGTCGCCGTATCCGCGCGCCTTCTTGGCGCCCGGGCCGACGTCGGCGTTCTTCTTGAGCGTCAGCTCGACCTGGTTGCGCAGGGGGTTGACCTCGAGGACCTTGCCCTCGACGACCTGGCCGAGCTCGAATCGCGGCTTCCACTCCTTGACGAACTGCGAGCGCGAGGGACAGACGTCAGCGCTGCGATTTAGTAGATATGAGAGCTAGATGAGAGCATACCTCGTCGAACAGGTTGCGGATCATGACTCGCGCGGTGATATCGCGGCTGAGCGTGACGTACAGCCCGCCGTCGGTGATGTTCTTGACGAAGCCGCGGACAGTCTGGCCCTGCTCGAGCTGGTTGATGGCGGTGATCTCGCGGTCGACAACCTTGACCTTCTTCTCCGGGCTGGTGCGAGACGGCCTGAGCGAGAGGTCGATGATGTGCGCGCTCTTGTCGACCTTGACGACGGCGACGCGGACAACCTTGCCGACCTCAGGGAACGTGTGGTTCGCGATGAAGTCGTCCGACAGGTCAGTTGGGTTTACCCGGCCCTTAAGGGACTTGCCGACGAGGACGATTGCGCCCTGGTGGGCGTTGTGCGAGAGCACGCGGCCGGGCAGGATCTCGCCGACGGGAAGCGAGTCGTAGTCGAGCGCCTCGAGCGCGAGCCGCTCCTTCTTTGCAGCGTCGCGGGGCTCCTTGGGCGCTGCCTTGGGCTTGAGCGAGACGAACGCAAGGCCCTTGGCGTCGTCCTTTGCGACGACGACGAGGTCGGCGAGCGTCTCGCCGAGCTTGACGGCCGTCTTAGCCGCCTCAGGCGTGATGGACCGACTGTTGGCGAGATTGGCGACGGAGAGGAGCGCCTTGGCCTGAGTTGGGATGAGCGTGAGTAGGACGTGCGACGCGTGAATCGCAGCGACTGTGCCGCTCAGGACGTTGCCGACCTCGACGTCGGCCAGGTTCGATACAGCCGACGGCTTGGGCTTGTCCTCGTCCATTGCAACGTCCTCACCGGCGGCGGCGGCAGCGCCAGGTTGGCTCGCCTGCCGGATCGACGCGCCAATCTTGCGCGCGGGCGGGTCGACCGACGTGATCTTGACCTTGACAGGCTTTCCGATGTGGTGTGCGTCCGCAAGGTTCTGCACAAACGAGTCGCTCGCCTCGCTGATAGGGACGAACGCGCGCAGGCCACCATACAGGTCGACGATGGCGCCCTTGTTGTCGATGATCTTCGAGATGACACCGTCCGTCACGACGCCGACGCGCGCGGCCTCCCAGTCGGCCACGATGGGGAGCTCGGACTCGAGCAGCGTCTTCTTGAGCGTCAGAGCGACGCGGCCCTTCTCAGGCTCGGTGGCGAGGACCTGCAGCAGCATGGGCCAGGTCGTCAACAAAGGCGGCGTGATAGATACGACGACACGAGATAAAAGGAGACGCACACGGCACTTGACCGACGAGCCGACCTTGAACCGCCTCTCAGCCTTGCGGAGCATCACGTCCGCCCAGTGCAGCGGCCACGCCACGCCATCCACATTCCCGCCAACGTCGACGAACAGCGCCTTGGGCGTGAGGCGCTTGACGGTGCCCTTGAGCACGTCGCCGACCTTGACGTCCTCAACCTTAAGGAAGTTCTGCGCGAGCACGCTCGGCTTAAGCGAGAGCACCACGAGCCCGTCGAGCAGCGCGTGACCGAGCACACGCGCAGGGTGCGACGTCCCGGGAGCGAGAGCACCCGACGTCGCGGACAGCGTGGGGGTGTGCGTGTCTGCGACGTGCGAGATGTGGACAAAGCCCTGCGGCGCACCCTTGCCGCCGGGAGTCTGAACGACAAGTCCCCAATCGCCCTCGACGCGGACGACGCGGACGGACTCGAGCGTGTCTCCGATCGCGTGCTTTGCGCGCGCAGTCGAGAGCTCGACGACGTCCTCCTTAAGCGACAGGCCGAAGCGGACCTCCTGGTCGGCGGCCGACGTCGTGCGGTACAGCACGCGAGTCTTGACCTTAGTGCCGACCTTGAGCTTGTCAAGTGTGGCCGACGAGCCGATCGGGACGTGGAAGAGATCGACCGTGCCCGTGAAGAAGCCGAGGAGGGAGATGTTGAGCCCTCGATTGGGGAGGACGGCGGTGATGAGACCCGAGACGAGCGCGCCGGGAAGAATGGAGTTGATGTTCGACACGGACGTGAGCTGTGATCGACGCGCTGTCAGCAACTTCCGCGAGATACGATGGCGGATGGGCGACTCACGCAAGCCGATTTGACCGCCGCGGACTCGATCGTAAGCGTGCAGTTTCTGCCGTGCTCTGGCACCTCCTTCACGGCGCAGCTAATGAGCTGGCCGACCTCGAGCAGGTCCTCGTCGTCCGCAGGGTTCTCCTCCTCGCCCTCGCGCTTCGGAAGGTGCGCCTTGGCGTCGGCGAACGAGAGGAAGCCATCGAAGCCGTCGAGGCCGAGGTCGACGGTGAAGCCGTGGTCCTCGACGCTCTTGACCGCACCCGTGATGGCCTGAAAAACGAAGCTCGACGACTGGTCAGCCAAGCAACAAGGTACCAGTAGCAGACGCAAGAACGCACAAAGCCAGCCTCGATGTCCACCCTCGCCAGGCCCTCGTTAACGACCTTCGGGTCGAGCGAGCACTCAACCCTCCTGCTCTCGCGCTCCGCCGCGTCCTTGGGCTTCCAGCCCTCGAGCGTCTCCGGGTTGCTCTCGCCCTGCGTGTACACGCGCGTGACACGGGCGGGGTAGAAGTCACCAATGGTGAAGAGCTCGTGCAGAGCCGGGACGTCGTCGTCCTCGGCGTCCGAGGCGTCAGAGTCCACCGAGGCGGAGGCGGAGAGGCGTGCGGTGAGTGCCGAAGAGAGGGAGGTGAGAGGAACGTGGGCGTAGAGCTGCGAGGGGAGAGAGAGGACAAGGTGCAGAGGGTGAATGGAGTGGATCCGCGTGAGCAGCGGCGTGCCAGGCGAGAGGCGCTGCGCGGAGGTGGATCGTAGGTCCAGTCTGGTCAGTACGGAAGACCAAGAGAAAACAGAAGCTGAGCGCGAGCCACTGACCTTGTAGTTAAGGTGCTCGACACCTGGGAAACCAAAGCCAGGTCGGGGTCAGTTCTATCGGTGCGTCTTGAGACGACCGCGCGGACGTACGGAAGTGGTCGCCCTCCTCCTCCTTCTTCTTGACCTCCTTGCCCTTCTTACTGTTCTTGTCGTCCCGGCGCTTCTTGAGCTTCTTTGTGCTCTGCTCGACCGCGGCAGAGGGAGTGCAGAGATGAAGGTCAGCACGGATTGCAACTTGTCTCCCTCCGAAGGAGCAGGGAAGGATGTGGCTGGACGCACCTCGGCAGCGACCGCAGCGTCTGCCTCCCGCCGTCCCTCGCCGAGCACCTCCTTGTACTCTAGCGGGGTCAGGGCCGACCCACCGCCACGCGGGAAGTCGACCTCCTCCGCGACGAGGGCCGACGTGAAGGGCTTGTCCTTCTCTGCGCGCTGCGGTTTGGACGAGCTGCTGCCGCCGGCGGCGTTGTCGGACGACTTTGCCTTCTTGGACGGGGCCGCGCGCGAGGGCGAGGCGGCACGCTTCTTGCCCTTGTGAGCGGGTGCGGGCATGCTGATGGCGAGAAGGACCGGGAGGTGATAGGGAGGAAAGGGAAGGACAGAGCTGCTGCAGCGAGGAGCAGGACTTGAAATCTGGAGTTACGACCAATTAATTTACTCAATTACAATGCAGTGTTACACGGCCAGCGCAGCGCGCGCGCATCTCCATCGCCTCGACCTGAACCGTCGTCCAGCCTGCTTGCTGCTTCTCCTCCCCCCTTCCCTATTTCGCTCTCTACCCCGCAGCGATGGCCGACGTTCAGGAGCGCCTCAAGGAGGTCGCAGACATCCCCCAGTCGTTCATCAAGGAGGGCTCCCAGGTCCGTGTCCCTCCGACCAGTCCTTCCTCCTCTTTGAGGTTGACCTGCCAGCTGCTCTTTCAACAGTTCCTCAACCGCTGCGCCAAGCCGACAGAGAAGGGTGCGTCTCGACTACCTACGTCCGTCGCTGTTGTCAAGCCTGAAGGAGGGAGGTCCGCAGCTTGCGGCTCGGCCGGCTGAGACAGGCTGGTCGCGCCCCTAGCGCAACCTGTCGTCGCTTGACGGGCACGGCCTTCCCACATAGGGCTTTCAGAAACTCGGGGCCGCCCGTCAGCCCTACCGGAGCGCTTTTCAAAGGCTGGGCTGCAGTGTGCGATGTCTTGACTGGCACCATCTGGAAGGCGAGGCGCGCTTTGCGGACCGACGCGCTCGCGCGCATGCAGGGCGCAGGCGGACGACCCCGCGCCTGCCTTACCCGCTCCCTCGTACCTTCTCTGGGCTCCTGTTGCTGTTTCGGAATGGCATCTTCGTCCGACGCGTAACGGCGTGTCAAGTTCGTCCGCTGACTTCTCAACCTGCTGTGCGCCCTCCCTGCTCTTCCTCCCTACCCTCTGGCCGCCTTCGTCCTCCCTTGCGCCCAAACCTACCCTGCCGAGCAGAGTTCTTCCAAATTTGCCGAGCGGTCGCTGTCGGGTTCGCGCTCATGGGCTTCATCGGCTACTTCGTCAAGCTGATCCATATCCCGATGTGCGTCCTGTTCTTTCTGCTTTGCTCTCTCATCCCTGCTTCGCTGCTGCCTGCACTTTCGCGTGTAACACTGAGTGCGCGTACTGATCATCATCGCCATGTGTCGCAACAGTAACAACATTCTTGTGTTCGTCCTGCTGCCTTCCCTCACTTGCACCTCAACGCCCTACTGATATCAGCACCCACCCTTCGTACACAGCGGAGGCGCATAAAACCTCCCCCTTCATTGCGCTGGAGGATCCGGCCGAGTGGGGCCGAGTTGTACGAACGGAGGACGGCGCGAAGGAAGACGAGGAGCGCCAAAGGGGTGCCGCTGTGCGCAACTTTCTCGCCGACCCGACCGCCCGAGGGATACCCATGACTTGAGAACTGTACCTACCGCGGAAGAGGAGAAGGTAGCAACTTTGTTCAGGAAAGAGCGCAGGGGTGCAGGTTGAGCGGGCAGGCAGTGGGTGGACTGTGCGGGGCACGAGAGAACCCTTCTTCACGTCCTCGACGGGCGATTGCGCATTCGCTGGTCAACATCCGTGAAAGACCCTGACATCGTGGTTGAGTAGCTTGTGCCGGTCTCTGTACTGAAGCTACCTACTGAGCGTCTCTGCCACTGCTTCAGGGCAAGCAAGCGTCATGAAGGAGGGGGTGGGGGAGCGTTGAAGGGTGTGCATCACATCTCATTATGATCCATCTGTAGTGAGTTCCACAAGCCTTGCTTGAAGCCGCCAACGACCACCTTCGATCCGAATTCCCTAGCTTCTCAGCCTCCCTTCACCCTACCTTTTTGGCCTCCTTGCGCAACCCGGCATGACCCCCTCGGCACCGCTCGCGAGTCGCCCGCTGTGCTCGCTCCTTCACCTCGGCCAGAGTGCAGCAGCAGGGCCGTCGAAGGCAGCCCGGCGTCCACCTCCGCCAGCGGCGCGGCGCGCGCGACCGATCTCGTATCGGCCGATCCCGGAGCCCAAGCCCTTGCCGTCGTCCTCTCACGCACGCCGCACACCGCCAGAAGCAGGTCCGCAGAAGCAGGGTGCAGGGGAGGGGGTGGACGATCTGTCGTTCCCTAGGAAGAAGCACCCGACGGCGTGGGAGGTGCTGCACTTGCCTGTCGGCGCGAGCTGTCGAGACGTCAAGGCGGCGTGTGCGTGCCTGCTCTTCGCCTTGAGCTTTTCTCTATTGCTGAACTGATTGTGATCTCGCGCTCGGTGTCGGTGTCATGCGGCGATTGTCCTGGTCGGCCTCGCACTGCAGACTACAAGCTCGTCAAGACGCACCATCCCGATTCGCAAGCTGCGACCGCATCTGATCACCCTCTGCCAGCCAAGGTGCGCCGCATTCGTTTGCCTCCCTCTCCGTGTTCTGAGCAGCGCGACTGACTGAGCTGGGTCTTGACGCTGTTCGCAGGAACGCTTCCACATGCTCTCGACTGCGTACGAGTGCCTCGGGAAGGAAGGCAGCCGCAGCCAGTACCTCATGTGCGTCTCTCTTTCGTTGAGAGGGGTCTAAAGATGCTCCATCTGACTCTGATGCCTTCTTCTGCTGCACAGGAACGGCGTGCGTGATGTTCTGTCCAAGGCGCTCCGTGCGTTTTCCTGCCGTCGTGCGCAGCAGGCTGACCGCCCGCTTCATCCGTCTCTTGCAGACCGGCTGGCATTACTCCACTGTCAAAGCCTTTCATCCTTCATATCCTCCGTCATACTCGCATTTCTCTCGTCGACCACAGAGAACGACTCCAGCCGGTGCGACGGGCTGGGAGCAGACTGCGCACGACCTCTACTGGGATGACCTGCGGCGCGGCCAGCGACACCGGTGGTCGCACAATCCTGGTGCAGAGTGGACGACGGCCGACAGCAACGCGTGGGGGCCGACGGAAGGAGTGCCATGGATGCGCAAGTGGCTACCGTGGCTCGTGCACGGAACGAGGGATAAGGGAAAGGTTACCCGGGTGCTTATCTACCTGGTGCGTTTCCCTCAGCCTTCGCCCCCCATCCCGTCCCCTCCTTCACTCCTCTACCTTCCGGTCTCACTTCACCTTGCCTAGGCTGTTCAAGAGATGCTGAGGAGGTGGAACCTCGGGGTCTCGGGCTGCAGGCCGGCTCCTACCTCTCGGCGACCTACTTTCTCGTAATCTGGTGGAATGCCTGAAGAGTTGCTCAACCCCCTGACATTCACTACGCTTCCGCATCTGTGCACGACGGGGCGGTTGCAGATGCTCGGGTCGTTGGCGTTCAACTTAATGCCCAGCTTCGTTAACTTCTCCCCAACCGGCCCCGATCGGATGCACGCCCTAGCCGTGCGGGCGCTCGCGCAGGAGGACGAAGACCGGCGGCTTATCGGCGACCCGACGGTGCAGAGAAAAGAGCAACTGCAGCGGTTGCTTGAGGAGGACGTGCAGCGCATCGGGAGAAGAGAAGGGAACGACGAGCGCAGCTTGGGGGCGAAGGCATAGCCCTCGTCTAGATGACATTTCACAAACTCCCACGGCGCCTCGTGGAACTGGCGCACCTCACGCCCATGTCAGTACGCATAGCTGAACCAATCGGCCTTGGTGTACAGGCACGTGCCCTCAAAACTAGTGAGCGCTTCAACGATTTGTTGATCGATTTAGTTTTGAGAAGGCATGAAAGACAACGAGAACCGTCGAGAAAGGGGGTAGCGAGCGGCTTAGAGGCGGTCGTAGAACTGGTCAACCGTGGGGACGTCGGGCTTGAGACCCTTGCGAGTACGGATCTCCTTGCTAGGCGCGCTAACCTCCAATCTCCACCCACTCCACCCTTCCACCGCTTCCCATCACCATTCTGTACAACTTTGAGTAGCTAGCCTTCTTGTCCAGCCCTTTTACCTGTCCCTGCATTGCTTTTGTATCATTATGTGTTTGTTGCTCGGTTTGTAAGGGTGGCACATAAGAATGGCGAAAAAGAGCTGCGACATTTGTGTGCCGCGGGGAGCGTCGCCCCTTTGGAAGAAAATGAAGCCGGGGACAAAGGTATCCAGTGGTTGCGATCCAGTACAGGTCCGCAGAGTAGGAGATGCTCGAGCCGTAAGAGCTACGCGGTCGCCCAACTGTAAGAGGAAGCCTAGCCGCCCCACGCGCTCGACTTGTAGCGTGCCCTTCACCCCTTGTACTATGTACATGACTTCCCTTGATACGTCTCCCTAAGCCTGAGCGCAGACCTAGGCAGCACGGACATCGTGTGGCAGTGACCACAGCGTTTGAGGGGCCGTAAGGACTCGCGCGCGCTCGCAAACGTCTTCCGAGGGGCGCTGCAGACCTAGGAAAGCTCGGACAAGCTCGCACAACCGATCCCAAGCCAGAGGAAGGAATGGGGCATGAAGAGACGAGAGACCGGTTTACAGCTTGTCGTAGAACTGGTCAACCGTGGGGACGTCGGGCTTGAGACCCTTGCGAGTACGGATCTCCTTGGCGAGAGTCTCGAGCTTGGAGCCCTTCTCGGTGGGGGTACCGTTCATGAGCGACCACTGCAAGTCGAAAACAAGCGAACAAACCGGTCAGCACACCGTAAAGCAGAGCACGATGCAGAGGATGATGACGGAAGGCAAGGGGAGGCAGTAGATGAGCGAGGGGACGTACGTGGTCGAAGACGGCCTGGGGGAAGGCCTGGCCACCGGTGGCCTCACGAAGGGCCGAGTTGAAGCCGAACGACTCAGCGACGGGGAGATAGGCCTTCATGGTGAACATCGGGGTACCGGGGCGCTGCTCGGCCGAGTAGACCTGACCGCGACGGATGTTGAGGCACGAGTAGACACCGCCCTGGGCCGAGTCGGGGCACTGGATCTCGACCGAGTACATGGGCTCCTGGAGACCGGGGTTGGCGAGGAGCGCGGCGGCGTAGCAGACACGTCGGCAGACGGGGATGATCTGTCCTCCACCACGGTGGATGGCGTCGGTGTGGAGGGTAACATCGAGGATGTTGAAGCGGATACCGCGCATGTTCTCCTCGGTCATGACACCCTCCTTGGTCGCCCACTGGAAGGCGGCAACGCACGAGTCCTCTGCGAAGGGAGCAAGAAGCACAAGTAGCATGTCAGTCGAGCTGTTCGGAGTCAAAGAAGTGGAGGCAAAGGGCACTGACTGATCTCGTTGAGGTACTGGACACCCTTGGCGGCGTCGACGAGAAGGTTGGGTCCCGAACCCTCAGGGCCGAAGCACCAGATCTTACGGGCGTCAGTGACGTCCCAACCGTGCTCGTCGGCGAGGAAACGGGCGCGAATCTTGAAGTCGTCGCGGGGGTTGATCTTGCCAGCCTCGATGTCGCGGGTGACCTCCTCGCCGAGGGGCTCGGCCTTGACGTACAGGCGGTTGTGCTTGTTCTGCGACTTGGAGAGGGCGACCATCGACGACTCGGCCTGGACAGTCTCGCGGTAACCGACGATGGGGTCCGACTTCTTGAGCGGGACACCGGCGTGGTCCTCCTCGAGGTCCTTGAGGCAGATCTCGAGGTGGAGCTCACCGGCACCGGCAATGATGTGCTGGCCGTCGGGCGAGATCCAGGTCTGGACGCAGGGGTCCGACTTGGAGAGACGCTTGAGACCCTCGACGAGCTTGGGGAGGTCGTTGGCGTTCTTGACCTCAACGGCGACCTGAACGACAGGCGAGACCGAGAACTTCATGACCTTGAGGTTGTGGGCGACCTCCGAGGTGGTGAGGGTTCCGGACTTGAGCAGGAACTGGTCGACACCGACGAGACCGATGATGTTACCGGCAGGGCAGTCCTCGATGGCCTCAACGGATCGGCCCATCATGAGAACGGTACGCTGGATCGACTTGACGAACAGGTCGGTCTTGGAGCCCGGGACGTAGTTGGGGCCCTGGATGCGGATCTTAGGACCCGAGCGGACGGTGCCCGAGAAGACACGGCCGAAGGCGTAGAAGCGACCCTTGTCCGAAGTGGGGACCATCTTCGAGACGTAGAGCATGAGGGGACCGGCGGGGTCGCAGTCACGGATGGCGATGGCGCACTCGTCGTCCATGGGGCCCTCGTAGAGGGACTCGACACGGTAGCGCTGGGCGGTGGCGGGCGAGGGGAGGTTGAGGACAACCATCTCGAGGAGGCAGTCACCGGCGGGGAGGAACTTCCTCATGATGACCTTGAGGAGGGCCTTGCCGTCAAGGTCCTTCTCCTCCGAGGTGAGCTTGACCTCGAGCTTCTCGAGCATGGGCTGCAAGACGAAGTAAAAGGTCAGATCGCCGTCGAAAAAGGGAAATATCGGGACGGGCGAGGACGCACGGTGATGAGCTCCTTCTTGAAGTCCATGACGGCCGAGAAGATCTTGTAGATCGGGTCGAGGATGAACATGTTGAAGGCACGCTCGAGCTCCTGGCCGTCGTCGGTGGTCGACTTGGTCGTCCACTTCTTCGTCTTGGGGTTGAAGTAGTTGTCGCCCCAAAGACGAGCCATGAGGGCCTCCTTCTTGACACCGAACTTCTTGGCGTAGCGGCCAGCGAACTGGTTGATGGTGAAGGCCCAGCCGTGGAGACCGGAAGCGAAGGCGACGGTACCCTTCTCGGCGTAAACCTGGACGTCACCGAGGACGGGGTCCATGTAGGTCGAGATGATGACGTTGACGGACTCGATGGTACGGGCGAAGGTCTGGTAGAGCTCCTCCTTGCCGACCTGGAGCTCGAGCAGCGCACGGTCGACCTTGTTGATGCAGACAACGGGCTTGATGCGCTCCGTCAGGGCCTGACGGAGGACGGTCTCGGTCTGGACGCAGACACCGTCGATGGTGTCGACGACGACGAGGGCACCGTCGGTGACACGGAGGGCGGCCGTGACCTCGGACGAGAAGTCGACGTGACCGGGGGAGTCGATCAGGTTGATCAGGAAAGTGTTGCCTGCAGCAAAACGAGCGAAAGAGGGTCAGCGGGTGAAGGTGGTTTGAGAGAAACTGGATGGTCGGGACGCACCAACAGTCTTCTGCTTGACCATCTCAACGTCCTCCTCAGGGAGCTCGAAGAAGAGCGAGATGGCGGTCGACTTGATGGTGATACCACGCTCCTTCTCGTCGTCACTGAAGAGCGTAAGAAAGTCAGAAAAAGAGCGCTAAGCAACGAGATAACGATCGAGGACGCACCGGGTGTCCATGAATCGGGTGTCACCAGCCTTGGCCGAGGCGATGATACCGGCCTTGGCGACGAGCGAGTCCGAGAGGGTGGACTTGCCGTGGTCGACTGGAAGTGGCGGCAGAGGAACGTCAGTTGACTGTCTCGAAAAAAAGGTGGAGGTCTGCCGCTGAACGCACCGTGGGCAATGACCGACATGTTACTGGAGGGTGGCAGGGCAGGAGGTTGTCAGCAAGGAGTCCAGGCCGCGGCCGTAAGGTAAGAGGACGGACCGGATCTGCGAGGGAGGGTGAAACCAGGTCAGCAGGCTGTTCAGGGCTGAGGGCTGCAGGACGAGCGACTCACGTTGGTCGGCTTGTCTGAAGGCCGTCAGAAACGCGTAGAAAGGCAATCAGCGGCCCTTCCTCCCCGCCAGTTCACGACCAGCCTACTCACCCATAAGCAGACGCATCTCTGTAGGACGGCAGGAGAGCGGTCAGCCGGCGAGGTCCTCAGAGGTTGATCTGAAGAAAAGAGGACGTACGGTCGACAGTGAAGTTAACCCTGCAGTGGTCATGGTCCCCCAAGAGCACAGCAGGCGGCAGCGTCGTCCGAGAGCAGAGTCGAAGCAGAGCGGGCGACGAGGAAAGCAGGAAAGAAGAGCGAAGGGGGGGGGGGGGGAGGAAGGTCAGCCTCCCGAGGCAATCTCAATCGCCACCCCGCCCGCCGACAGGAGCCTCAGGCACCCCTGTTCGACGGCCGAGCATCGGCCAAAAGGCGGGCGAACGACGCACATCTTGGGCGACTTCTTCTCTGAGAGGAGGCGGAAAGGGGAAGGGGGGAGGGGAGGTGGCGGGGGTGACGGAGGGAAGCAAGCAGGGACTCCCGGTGGTGAGCGCTCGACACTCTTCGCGCTGCAGCCCGCCCTCGCCAGCGTCCGCCCGCCCGCCCGCCAATTTTCGAATCAGGTTCAAACTCCGTCGACCCTAGGAATCCTCGCCGCCGCCAGCGTCCGCGAGGCGCTCCTGATCTGCTGGCTGGACCCAACATCGACTTCAGATGCCGGCGGGCCTGACCGAGTCTCTGCAGACCTTGCACTGATCGCGAAATGACTTCTTGCGGAAACCCTGACAAGGCGGGAAGTCCAGTGCGCTTCTCGACTGACAGCCTCCAAAGTCGGCCGTCGTCAAGACGTGATCTGCCGCAGCACTCAGTTTGGCCAGGTCATCCACCGCCTGCTTGCAGGACGTTCTCGGACGAGAGGGTAGGTACGCATGCCCTATAGGTATGGATGTCCTCGGTTGGGCTTGCGCTGCTCACGTCACGCCGCCAGACCCCCCTCTCTTCACGCCGCTGGTCGGCCGGTCCCCTGGTACGCGAGCCGCAGGGCCTCTGGCAGAGGCAACAGATCAGACGACGGACGAGGTCAGTCTAGCGCACGAAGTAAAGGAGGAGAGGCTTTGTACGCACCCGTCTTGAGCAGGTCGAATGCGTGGTTGACCTCGGCCATCTTCGCTGCGTCGCCGCCCGGCCGGTCAGGGTGGACCTCCTGCGAGCGCTCGAACTTTGCGTCCTTGACGTCGTCGTCCGAGGGAAGCGCCTTCAATGCTTTGAAGCCGAGAACAGTGTAAAGGCCGTGCGGGTCGTTGAGCGCGAAGACAGCCGGTAGAGGTGCCGGGGAAGGCGTAGCACGAGGCGCAGTTGGCTGGCTAAACGCAGACGCAGACGCAGACGCAGTCTGCCGCGCAGAGGTCGCAGACCTCTTGCTGCCGCCAGAGGGGGGAGACTGGGCGCGTTGCTCCTGAGGGAGAGCAGCAGAAGCGTCAGTCCGAGTGCAGGGCAAGGGAAGACTGGAACGCACCTCAATCAGCCGTTTGCGCTCGAGCTCAAAAGCCTTCTTGCGCACCGCCGCAACTCGCTTTACCCGCTGGTCGGCCTGCGTGGAACAGAGGGTCAATTCGCATGCGCTGCAGGATGGTGCAGGACGGACAACTCACCAAGGCCTGAGTGGCGGCCTTTTCGGCGGCCAGCTACCGTTTGGAGTACACAGTGAGAGGGAAGCGAGGACGTCAGTCGTCGCAGTTGAGAAACTTATTGGGGAACGACGTACCTCTTCTCTGCGCCGTCTGGCGGCCTCAGCGGCTTGCTTCGCCGTCTCCGCGTGCGCCTGCGCCCTCTGCAGACGTAAGATCTACTGTCAGGCGGCACCAGCGTCGGGGTGGAGTACGAGGTGACGCACCTGCTTTGTCGCGAGTCTTTGAGCCTGTTCGGAAGTGCAAAAGTCTTAGTACGGCTCAAAGCATCAGGAAAACGACGTCGGAGGAACCTCCCGCATGTCCATCTCTCGCTTCTGAGCTTCCAGATGCCGCAGGACCTGTGAAGACTGTGATCGAAAGGACGGTAATCAGGTCAGCACGCCCAGGGTAAAGAGCTGAGGCGGTTGCAGGCACACCAACAAGCCGGGGAAGTCGCGCTTGAAGTCTGAGAGCATGTCATTCGTCGTCCGTGCGCCGGCAGGAGGGTCATAGAGCGACGTCTGCGAAGCTCCCCCGAAAAATCAGCAACAGCTCAGGAAGACGGTGAGAAGCGAGCTCACGTAGATGATGTGGCTAGACCAGTCGAGAGCGTCGCGCGCTGAGGTATTGAAGCTGTTATCTAAACCAACCCTTCTTTTATACCCGTGCCCGGTGACCTCAATTGGATGATAGGACGAGACTGCGCCGGCGGTTTGGTCTAGCCAGCGACTGGTGCCAGTTGGGAGATGCATCGACCGCAGTCCCTGGGCAAACCTGTAGTCAAGATCTACCTTCTTCATGTCGCTCAGCGGACCGTGGGACATGAGCAAGGCGTATTGATACGTCGGCACGGCGTACCGGCGAAGTAGTCGAAAGGGTGAGTTCGTGGGCAAAGCGTGCGTTGGCGGACCCAAGGTGAAGGGAAGGACTTTCCAGTCGACGTCTACGCCAGCGACATGAATGGTATTGTTGGGGGTGATTTCTGCCGTGGGCACCGGGATCCAAGGAAGGTCGCCCGTCCAGGCATTCGAATGAGGAGATGAGTCAAGGGGGCGACGAGGGACGAAGTAGGTCGGGTCATCCAAGGCGAAGTAAGCGCTGCAGATGAGAGCAAAGATTATCAGGGCTTTTCTCGTTTCAATCTGGATGGGATGTACCAGAATTTGATCGTCGACGCCTTGTCCTTCACCGGTGATCCGCCCAAGACGTTGGCGCTCATGACGGTGATTTGCGGTGGCTCAGCTCCGGACGCGTCCTGTGGAGAGGGTAGAGTCAGAACCAACCCTTCCCGGTAAGAACGAGCTGCTCACCTGAGCTTCGTAGACGTAGACGATGTGCCAAAATGGCAAGACGAAGGCTTCTATCCGATCCTGGACAGCAGCGGCAGATACAGGTCAGGGATGTCACGGCCCGAGCAGACCCGATGGCTGACCTCTGGAGAGCAGTCACCCAGCGTTTGGGACCAGAACCGCTGGAGTATCTTTGGAGTTACGTCGTCGAAGGAGACGAGAGCTGGTCCCGGAGGACTGGAGGTCGGCACCTTCGGAGAGACAAGTGGGGCGTCGCGATGATTGGCATATGCACCAGAGCTTGAAGTAGGCCCGGCCTCGGGTGATGTAGGATCGCGGTCCTTGCTACGCCCAAGCCAGCTGAAGAACGACCGACGGCCGACCCGCGCGAGCGCAGTCGACAAGGGGCTTGTACGCGCGCAGGACGAGAGCAGCAAAGATGCCTAAACGTCGAAGGAGCTCGTCAGCAAGGCGTTCTTCTGATAGACGCCTACCATGAAAGGCTCACTGGCGAGCTTGTGGGCCGACAAAGGCTCAGAGGCGGCGACGCGTGAGGGACGACGGAGGGCTGAAAGGAGTTACGCGAGGCAGGGTGGCAGAGCGTCAGCAGCAGCTCGCCTCACGCTCAGATCGGAAACGCACCCTTGGACTGAGGACCGTCCCAGACTGCAGCACCTGCCCACCAGGATGCAGCACCATTGACGGAGGGCCAGTGTGCAACCCTCGACGACCGTACGGGCTGCTGCTGCTGCTGCTGCTTAGGCTGAACGCCGTCGACGAGCCGCCGCTGCGTCGGACGTTCAGCGCTCTGAGCCGCTTGGCCGCAGCGGACATCTGGACAGTCCTTGCCGTCATGTTGGCCTGGCAAGTTGCCTTGCGAACGAGAAGGCGGCCTGCTCTTGAAGGTGAAGGAGCAGCTTGAGCAGCAACAAGCAGGATTCGCTGGGCCGCAAGTGGACGGATCCGGAGCTGCGAAGGATGCAGACGCACCGCCCAGGCACTTCACTCTTGCAGCGACGAGAAGCGCTGTTCAGAGCGCGGTAGACTGAAACTAGGTAGCCGTCAAGATTTCTCCTGCTTCGAGATCGCGTCGAAGGGACCTAGTTGGGCGAGCTACTGGCTGCATGGGACAGAAGTGCTGAAGCGCTGCGCGCGCATCGGATCAACGTCCTTACCTTAGTCTCCTCCAACGACAGCTCGCCAACTTTGTCTTCCGGTCCATCGCCAGCATGCTCTTTACTGTCGGGAGACTTCTCGAAGACTCAGCACCGTGGTCGCCGGCGGCGCTCTTCGCTTCGTCGATCGTCGCGCTCGGGGTCGTCCACCTGCTCCGTCACAGGAAGCGACGGCCTACGCGACGGCAGCGCCTGGCACCGACCGATGAGCGCGTCCTGATCCTCGGCGCGAGCGGTGCGTCCCCCGCTCTTTGGATTGCGCGCGAGTAGGCTTGATGCTGACCCTTTCACGTCTGCAGACGGCATCGGCAAGGAGCTCGCTCTGCACTACGCTCTTCGAGGCGCGTCCATGTGCGTTCTCTCCTTTGTGCTCTTCCTTCCGCCGTACGCTGACTGACTGCTCTGCCTGTATCGCAGCTGCCTTGTCGCGCGCACGACGTCCAAGCTCGAGGAAGTGGCCGCCGAGTGCCGAACGCTGCTCCTCGCCGCTCCCTCGCCGCCCACGCCGCAAGGCGATGCAGGCGTGCGCGAGGCGCAGTTCAGGACGGAGGACGAGGTGTCGCGCAAGGTGCTCGCTATCACGACCGACTTCACGGACGTTGACGCGCTTCTCGCCGTCAGGCATGCATCGGAGGACGGTGTGTCATCGCGCGAAGTTTCTCCCGATCTACAACCCTGCCCTAATACCCCTCTTTGTGCGCAGCATGGAGAGGGCTCGACACGGTTCACATTGTCGCTGGCGTGCTCTCGACCAGGACTTTCGCCGCGCTCTCGGGTTCGACAAGAACAGCGCCGACGGAGGAGACGGCTGCTGAAACTTGCAACCAGCGCGCGAAGGCATCGTTCGGGCAAACTGCAAAGGAGGGAGTACAGGCGGTGCTGAACCTTGCCAGGTGCGTACGTATCGAGTATCTCTGTCGTTCGCCGATTGCTGATTTGACAGCCACCGCGCCGAATGTTTCTTTCCAGGACATCGATGGAGACGAACTACCTCGGCCCGCTGCTGTCGTATGCGACGTTCCTCCCCTTCTTGTCGACCACTTCCTCGCACCCGACGATCGTCCTCCTTTCCACCGTAGCCGCCGTCCTCCCTACGCCCACTCGCACGCTTTACAGCGGCTCGAAGGGCGCGGTGCACGCGTTCCTCGCGTCGCTTGCGCTCGAGAGCGCCGTCCTCGGCCTCGGCGTGCAGTTCGTCGAGGTCCTCGCAGGGTCGGTCAACACGTCCCTGCGCACGCGCGCGGTCGACAACGCCTCGGGGGAGACAGATGAACCGCCGTCCAAATGGGCGCTTGAGCCGGACTACGTGGCGGAGCGCGTTATCGCGGCTGTCGATGGTGGGCGCGGGGACGAATCGCGCGGAGAGGCGCTCATGCTCAAGCAGGTGTGGCTGCCCGAACGGCCGTTCAGATGGGCGCACCTGCTGTACTGGCTGCCGGGAGGGTGGACGAGGGCGCTGGTGGAGGACGGGGCGAGGAAGAAGTATGCCGCTGCGCTCAACAGGGACCTCTAAAGCTTCCCCGCTGCATGAATGGCTTCCGCCGGTTCTTTCCACGCGCAGCATCTTGCTGCTGATCAAGGCGGCACAGCTGCATGCGGCGAACGGCCATATTACCAAAAGCGAGCGGTATAGTGACAGAGCGACAAGGAAAAGCGAGATGTCGAGCGAGGGGTCTTGAACAATGCTAAACTGTTCCGCCATCGAAGAGCACCAGCCCAGAATCGACTTGACCTGATGCAGGGCAAAAGCGCACGCATCTTACGGGCCGTCGAGGTGCACGAGTGTAGGCTGACCGAGACGAACCATCCACCAGTCGACAAGCTTGCCGCATTCTGCACCACGAAGAGGCGCAGTGGTCAGAAGCCGACCAGTCCGCAGCGAAGAGATAGCCTCACCAGTCAAACCCTCCAAACTCTGCGAACGCGGCACCCTCAGCCCGCCCTTCCCGAACCGCACCTCGACCGACCTTCTCTCAAACGCCCTCTCGCACGGCTCCATGTCGGCGTAGAACGCCCTGACGAGCCGCACGTCGTTCATCAGCGCGGGCGAGATCGTAATCGTCCGCACGCAGGTCTTGATCTTCCTGATGAGGAGCTCTTTGGCCGCGAGGCGATGCGAGTCGGATGCGCAGATGAGGTGCTGAAGGGTGAGCGTCAGAGAGGGGTAGTCCGGAGAAGAGGCGAGGGACGGATCAACCGCTGCGACTGGTCGCGATGAAGGTGAGGGGCTGAGAGCGAGCGTAGCGATGAACGACGAGAGGAGGTCACGATCGAGGACGTCGACGATACCGGCAGGCAGGGCCTTGCCCTTCGGCGGCGCGTCGAACGGAGCGGTGTTGAAAACGACAAGATGGGGGTTGAGGACCTCGAGCAGTGACCGATTGTGTGTGAGGTAAATGTCGGCGCTCGAGGAGGACGGGTCGAGGACGGAGAGGATGACGTCGCGCTTGCCGTGCATGATGCGGCGCGCAGCAAGCTTTGCCAGAGGCGAGCCCTGCAGCGATGGCAGGAGGGATGGCGGGACAGACAATCGTCGCAAGGGAGCGAACGACAGCGCTCGTGCTATTCGAGGGCAAAAGAAGGGTGCAGCCTGCCGAAGCGACGCAAGTCGAAGTTGCGCAGTGTTAGCCCATCCTTCATCCTCGTGAGATCCCATACGACGCACCTGGCCCTCAAGGCAGCTGTTCCAAGAGCCCTCCGTCACTTCCACATCCTCGTACAGGAGCGGCCCCGCGAACTCCAGCGCCGCCAGGCTGACTAGGCACCACGTAGCGAGGGCGTCCGGGTCGTGTGCCGACTCGCCGATGATGAGACCAAGGACCTCATCCGGGACGTCAACATGCAGCGGGCGACGGGAACAGTCCGTGGTCGAGACCGCGGCGTTCATACTGTGGTCCGACGGCTGCCTCGACCTTGGAAGAGGTCGGTTGACGGTGCAGCTTGGGGAGGGCTGAAGGGGCGATGGGGACGACGAGTATGGTGCTGTAGCGACGATTAGCTCGAGACCATCCGCGGCATAGCACACGGGGCTCACATGGGGGGAGTGGTACATTTAAGGGCGCGTCAGTCATGGGCAGGACGAAACGGCCATCGGAGGGAGGGAGGGGAGGGGGTCGCCGTCGCAAGCTTGGGGAGGGGGGGTGGGGGGCTTCGGAGTGAGCCGACGGGCTGCGAAGGAACGAGGTCGTGTCGGAACTGAGCACGGAGAGCGGCGCGGGAGCGAGACGTCGACGCACGACCTGGCTGACCCGACTCTGGATGAGCAAAGGAGGCTCGACGCCGAGCAACGGACCGTCGTCCGAGTGACGGCGCGATGGAGCGGCGCGCAGCAGGCCCCTCCCTCCGTCGGAGTTTCAAACGGCTCAGCCGAGGCGACGAGCGAGCGCGGTCGGAGCGAGCGACGGCTACGACGACCATCCTCACAACCTCTCAACCATCGCGATGGGCATCTTCAACCTCGTCTGGCAGCCGCTCAAGGTCGCCTTTGCCGCGTCGATCGTCTCTGCAGGAATCGAGGCGCAGACGGGCCTGCGGTGGGTTCTTCGACCAACCTGAACCTCAGTATCGGCTGACCTCTGCTTCGTCCCCTTGCTCGCGCACGCCAGGCCCGCAACGCACCTCCTGGGCGACCAGTACTCGCAGGCGACCGTCGCCGAGTCGATCCTCGATGCCGGCCGGTTTTCGATCCGCTTCGCGTCCGAAATCGCCAGCCATAGCGGCTACTGGGAGCGGCCGGGCGCTGTTGGCGGTGGGCTCAAGTAGCACGTCCAGCTAGACAGTTGATGGTGATGCAGCGCATCCGTGCTGCTTGGACTGCTCGCATCGCCACGAAGTCAGAGGGAGCGGAGAAACCGCTCTGGAGAGCTTCTCGCGCCGCCGGTCGCGCGACCGACCGGACGGACCCTACGGAGGCTCACACCAGCCGTCCTCCCGCTCGGCGCTCCCGGACTGTGCTGCTGCTCTGCAATGCTGCTGTTGTTTGACCTGGCTTGACTTATCAGGGCTTCCTTGTGGCCGGAGGGACGGTCGCCGGATTGTGAGGAGCGGTGCCCGCTATTTGCCGCCCTCACGCATCTGGAGGAGCAGTCACTACGCAAGCCCTGCGAGCAAGAGCGCTGCCTTTTAGTAGCTCGGTTTGTCTGGAAGGGCTTGCGTGCGGCCCAAACGGGACATGTGTCGGGCGAATATGCGTCGTCCGCAGGCGTCCGGCAATTGCCCGCCCCTGGCCCGAACGGGCTGCCTTCCTCGAGCACCGCAGCCCATCACCCAGCCTCCTTCCCTTCCGACACAACAAACACCATGTCGTCCGTGCTGCGATGCTCGCTCTTCTTGAACGGATGATCTGACGAGCAATCCTTTGCCCGACCGCCGACGGCATCCGCAGATCACTCACCCTCTACCCTGCCCACCTGCTTCTGCACCCCACGGTCACCCGCTCGCTTGCCGTCCTAGGCAAAACCGTCGGCCGCGATAAGGTCTGTCTGACTTCCTCTATCCCTCTGATGACGGCTGATGCTGCGTTCTGGCGGGACAGATCTACCGCCTGATCCAGTACGCAGCCCGCGTTGTGAGCTGGTACTTGCTCCGCGCGGGCAAGAAGGACGATGCTGCACGCTGGACAGGGCTTCAGAGCGGGATGAAGATGGGTCGCAAGCGTACGTACATGACCAAGCCGGTTCCAGCTCAACGCGGCTGATGTTCCAACGTTCGGGGCAGGGCAGTGATGAGAATCGGCAAGCCAGTCGAGCATGCCCAAAGCGCCGTGAAGCTCGCTCACGCGCAGCCGTTCGTCCTCCCCACATCGCATCGTGCTGGCTGATTGAGCCGGCTGGCCACTTATAATCCTCTCTCGCTACAGGACGGACCTCGGATCGTCGCTCGGGAGGTCGGCCGAGATTGAGCGTGTCACGCAGATTGCGCGCCAGCTGGCTTACTTGTGCGTCTGCTCCCCTTGCTTCCGCAACCGCTGCTCGCGCGACGCTGACTGGGCGCGACAACGACAGCGGATACCTTTCGACCGACACCGTCATCTGGCTGCAGTATACCAAGTTCCTGCGCCTGCCGGCCAAGCAAGCGGCCGACCTCGGCACGCTGTCGAACCGCCTCTGGCTCGCGGGGATCGTCTTCTCGCTCCTCTCCTCGGCGGCGGGGCTCGTGCGCGTCCGCCGCGAGGCCCGGCGGGCCGCGCTCGTCGCGGGCGAGAAAAACGTGCAGGCGTCTGCACTCGTCGCGCGCCGCGCGCAGCTCGGCAGCCAGATGCTGCTTGACGCGCTCGACTTCTGCATGCCCGCGACGAACCTCGGCATCCTCGAGCTTGACGACCGCAAGGTCGGCGTGATCGGCGTCATCACGAGCTGGATGGCGCTCAGGCGGGTGTGGGAAAAGGCGTAAGCACGGGCGAGGCGTGCTGTTAAGAGGAGGGGCGAGCACATAGGGATGATCCGACGTGTGTACGAGGGTAGGCGATCCATGCTTCCGAGACTACTGGATTCAAGGAGCAGACTCATGAGATACAAGAGCTAGTAGCGAAAGAGCAATAACGAGACAATGAAGGGGTTGCGAATTGATGGACGCGAAGGGTAGGAGAGCCGCGCTTCTGCGCGGTGCGGACACTTGTAGGATTACGAAAGGAGGAGCTGGTGTGAAGGTGACGCTCAAACTCCGTGGTTCTTGCCGTTACCAGCAATGCTGCGACCGCAGGGACTGGTCAGCACCGAACAGCCCTCAGCCGCAAGCCTGACGAGTACCCACAGATCGGCGAAGAGCTTCCAGAGTACGGAGAAGAGCAGGCCCTGGAGACCGTTGGTGCTGCAGCATGCCAAGAGAGGTCAGATACCAAAAGAGATCAGAGCAAGGACGAGTACGCACAGGATGCGCGTGCGCAGGCCGCGCCCGAACAAGCCGATGATGCCGTCATTAGCCACAATCTCCTTCGCAGCGGTGACTGCGCACGTAAAGTCCCGCATCAGTATATGATTGGAAGGGGCCAAGAGCTCAAAGCAAGGGACGGACCGTAGCCGACGTCGCCCTCGTGCACCTGGCGGTATGTCTTGAGCACCCTGAGCGAATTGGACGACGTGTCCGAGACGACGGACGCGGCGAATCCGATGAAGGCTTGTCGCTGCACAGCGCAGAAGGCAGAAGGTTAGTTGGATAGAACAGGCATGAGCAGGGTGGAGATGGACGCACAACCAGCTTGAGAAAGAGCCCGTGAGACGGCGGGAGGTACTGCGAAAGCAGGTTGTACGTTGCGAACTGCGAGCGAAAGGGGCTATCAGCGTCACGCCTGAATGGGAAGAGGAGGGAGGGGCGCACCCAAGGATAGTGCCCGACGAAGGTCGCCGCGGCGGTGGCGATGGCGCCGTACCTGCAGGAGATAGGGGCATCAGCCCAGTTTCAAAACTTTGTACGACGTCCAGACGCACCAAAGGGAAGCGATACCCTGCTCCTTGACGCGCTCTCGGAGAAGCTTGAGGCCCTTGACACCGCCCTGCGTCTGTTGGGTGGTCTGCAAAGCGTGAAGCTCTTGGTTCAGCTCATGTCTCTTACTACGGACTGGATCGCGCACACCTTGAGCGCGTCGATCGGCGTAAGCGTCATCCTGAACGTCGCGCTAGCAGCGCTCGCAAACACCGTCTTGACGAGGACGGGCATTTCGACGCTCTCGAGCAGCGCGATGATGCCCGCGTTGGCGGCCGTGTCGCCGAAACGCGAGAGCGGGCCCTGGAAAAGCGCGGCGGGTAGGCCGGCGTACAGGCGCGGGAGCTTGCCGTCTGCCCAGAGCGTGCGGGAGGCGTCGCGAAGGCTGCCGCCAAAGCGATATTCTGAGATTCAGTGCCCCCTGCATCAGCGACCATTCAGAGGGTAGGGAGGGGCCAGAACAGGACGCACGGTAGTTCATGATGGTGCGGAGCGGCATAAGCGACAGCACCTGGATGACCATCGCGAGCGCGCCCGCAATCCCGCCCCCAGCGGCGCTCTTGAGTGCCTTCTTCAAGTCGACCTCGTTGTGGAAGACGACGCCGTCGCCGAAGACGACGAGGGCGGCGGCGAGGGCGAAAGGGAGCAGGAAAGGCGTGATGATGTAGACGCTGAGGTGCGTCATCGTCTCGTACGTCGTTGTGGTCTCGATCACGCTCAGGACAGGCGGCGTCGTGAGAACCAGGGCGAGAGTGAAGCTCTTTGGACGATACCGGTCAGTACTCAGACCCGCCGCATCTTCTCTACGCAGAAAGACGTACGAGGACTGGATCGCGGATGTACGACGACGGCGGTAGATGCGACAAGCCCCAGAGCGCTGTGATGCCGATTGCAGGCGCGGCCGCGAATCGCCAGAGGGTGACGCTCAGCACGGCGCCGAGCGTCTTCTCCTCCTGCCCATGCTTGTCCCGGAACCTGAGCTCGCCACCCGCGCCGAGCAGTTCGATGATGGCGTACGACCCTCCGAGCCAAGCCAGGACCGTGCCGAGCGTCGCGCCGACCCACCCGGCCGAGCGCTTTGAGCCCGCCAACTCGCCGAAGAGGAAGTCCTGCAGCGTGGGGATGAGTGCGATTACGAGCGAGACGAGGCCGGCGATGATGAGCGGGTTGACGCGGTCCGTCCAGTGGTGTCTATGGACGATGTGGACAGGTGCGTCGGCACTTTGCGCGAGCAGAGGCGTACGCTCGTCGTGGTGCGAGGCCGATGCAGCGGCAGGCGCAACCTGGTCCTCCTGGGCAACGTGCGCGGAAACACCCTCTTCGCCGTTGAGCTTGATAGCTGCCGACGACTTGACCGAGCGCTTGACGAGGGGCTTCAGAAGGGCCCTTCAAAGGGATTAAAAAGGGGCATGAAGTCAGCCTTGATCGCGAATGACCCTCAGACGCGAGCGATGCGCACGCACCGCAGAGTGTCGGACAGGACGGCGAACACCAGGATGTAACTCGTCCCGCGCTTGACAATGTCCTCCGTCTGATCGACCTCGTCAATAGCGATGTGCCCCAGGATCTGGGGCACGAGTGCGAGCGCGGCGAACACCAGCAGGGGGTAGGACGTGATGCTGCTCGGTCATCGACGGGTCAGCACTGCAGCGCAAGATCTGGGGGAAAAGGAAGCAAAGATCGCACGAGTTGAAGGACATGGCACCGACGATCCATCCTGGCAGTCCAAACAGGCGGTGGAAGACGACGTAGGAGACGAGGATCGACGTGAGGTGCGACACGCCCGAGATGAGCAGGACGGGCCAGTCTGCCAAACGCCAGGTGTTCAGTCCAGCCGGCCATCAGCAACTGGGAATTGGAAGGGACTGACAAAGATGCAGCGTTCTTAGCGACAGCGTCGAGCCGAGGATGGCGATCGTCAAGGACGGCAAGAGGATCGCTCGAGCAAGCCTCCTCAGGCTCTGCCCAGGTTCAGCCCCTCAAGGTCAGCCCTCGGCCTCCTCCGTCTTCCACCAGCCTCGCGAGCAAGGAAGAGGGACTCACGTAAGCCGTCTCGGGGCCGAAGAGGGAGGTGCCGGATACAACGTAGCCGACGAGAATGACCAGGGTTGCGGCAAGAACGCCCTGCGAGGAGCAAGGGTGGGGAAGGCGCGCCATGAGGTCAGCGTCAGCAGAGCGCAAGATCGGACGGTTCGAGAGACGCCGCTGAAGATGCAGGACTGTAGGCAGAGACTGACCTGGCCGGTGGCATAGACTGCCTGAAGGTACGACGTTTCTTCGTAGTCCATCTTGATGATCTAGGTAACCACGAAGGATGGTTGGAGGGGAACAGGGCAAGCTGCAGCGCTCGTCGCGCGTCGGATGCGGCCGATGAGCGGGAAAAGAACAAAAGTGTGCCGAGCTATATGCATGGCCTGCACATACATACAGGGATGAAAGCTCTTATGGGGCTATGGGCAGCGGCACAGTAGCCCTCAGCTTGCGTTTTGTAGCGTTCCATCTCGGAGGGTGCTTGCAGCGCGGAGGCGCTCAACGCGTCCCTCCCCTCCCCCCCCCCAACCCTTCAATCCGCCTTTATTCGCTGCAGGACCATCTATGCCAAACTTTTGCTCATGAAGCAGGCAACAAGCAGCGGTTCGCCAGGTCCCATGTCGTACCTGCCTTGTGGCGGCTGCAAAAGTCTCCTGGTTCGGATTAGCACTCGTCCATCCACCGTGACACGGCTGGTCAGGGCGTACTTTGAACTCCTCGTACCCATGCCGCTTGTACCACAGCTTGTTGCGCGACTCATCGGCCGTGTCCTTTCCTTCGCTGTCGTGCGCTTGGTTCCGCGTGTGGATCGTGATCGTCTTTTTGTTGAGCGCTCGCGCGCGATCTTCCAGCATTTGGACCATCTGCGTGCCGCGTAGGCGATGAGGCCAACGTGGACGGCTGCAGATCAGATGAGATGCGACGTACCAGATTGCCGAGCGTCCGGCCTTGGTACTTCTGGTAGAGGAAGAGCCAGCCTGACGACCGAATGCACTGGGTTAACGTTGGTCGACTGCGAAGAGCTGAGATAGGACGTACTCAGGCAGACCGTGCCCGTCTCAACCGAAGCAAGGTCGGGGTCATCGTTCTCAAGCTCGAGCGCGCCCCTGGAAGAGAAAGCATGTCAGCTGCTGCTGTCGCCGGGTCAGGGCTGCGAGAAACGACGCACATCCCTACTGGCGCGCCCTCCAGCTCAAAGATGTACAGCAGGTCCGTCGTGCCCGGTAGCGATCGCTCTAGGTACGCCTCGATGGCGTCCTCATTCCACCCGCAGGCGATGCGCATCTTGATGAGCTCCGGGAGGTCCGACTGGAGGGCCGGACGGAAGGTGAGGCTCGAGACGGTCATGCTGTCCGTTGAAAAGAATGAGTGAGCTGTCGTGTGTTTAGACCCCCAGAGACCGGCAGGACTTACCTAGGAGGCGCAGTTCAAGGTCAAAAGCGCCGTCAGTAGGTGCCTCTGGAGTGCTTGGAAAAGACTGATTGTCGCAGGAGATGAGGGGAGAAGGCAAGGCGTCGTGCGAGCCGCTGCTGTGACTCTACCTCGCCAGCGCTCGGGCAGCTCCGGCGCAGCTTGCCTGACCACGCGGATGCTCTTCGATGCCCGTCAAGACGTTCGAGGGGCAACAAAGGTCCTGAACCAGTCCTAGGCGGCTTTGTAGGTCTGCTCGATCAATCTGGAGGGGCTGAGATTGGGTGGACGGGCAGAAGGTCGGAGCTGCCTGCGCGCTGGTCGCAGCGTCGCGTCATGGCACCCGGCCCAGCAGGGGCGCCCTCGCTCCTTCCGATGCCTGACGAGCAGCACTGCTTGCTCGAGCGCGGCGTCAAGCTGCTGTCTTGAACCCATACATGTCGTCTCCATCACAAGATGTCGCTCTGACTCTCTGGGCATCTCCTGTCGCGCGCGCTAGCTAGGGGCCGTCCGCGACACGCGTCGAGGCTCTGCAAGGCGCAGGTCTCTCGAGTCCTTCTTGTACCCTGGCGCAAGCCACTTGAGACAGCCTGGTATCAAGGACGCGCTCCTGAGAGCCATCTGCAAGCTGCTGTCAGTCGGCCAGCCCTCTTGTGCGAATGCGGCCACCGCTGGCACATACCGGCCCCTTGACGGGGTGTCTCGCCTTGAGCTCGTCGACGCGCCCAGGTCGATTTGTGACCCGAACCCCCATCCTCATCTCTCCCCCTCCTCCAGTCCACAAACGCTACCCGCCAGCCAAGCAAGATGGAGGGCGCTCCGGATCCCGTCGCCCAGGCGTTCTTGCAGAAGCTCGAGTTCAACAAGGTGCGTCCTCAGGCCAGCGGAGGACAGGGCGAGCTGCTGCCCGCAGGGAGCTTGCGCGACGCGCCTGGCCCGGCCGGGCGGCCGACAGCAGCTAGTCTCACCAGCTTCTTCGAACCCCATGGACGTCAGTGGATAGCCAGAGTAGTAGGCTGGCGGTAGGCTGGTAGTCCGGTGCTCGAGGGCGTCGCGAGCGACCATCTCCGCGCGCGGCAGGGGCGCCAGTGCGCGCCTGCTCGCCCTCGTCACGCCCTCTGGCTGCTTCCCCCTGTCCAGCAAGTCAAGAAGCTGACATCGCTCCTGCTTGACCTCTGTCTGGGCGGATGGGAGCGCAGAAAGCACAGCTTATACGCGCGCGGCTCGCCGAGGTCTCGTCCAGGATCGGCTCGGGTGGACTACTCCACGCGTCAGCCTGCAGCACGTCCGCGTCGTCGTCGTCGTCGTCGGCCGCCGATCCGTCTACGTCGGAAACGACATCGCTCGCAGAGGCCCTGCGCGTCGAGCGCCGCAACGGCAAGCGCAAGGCGAGCGACGCCGAGCTCGAGGACGCGTCGAGTGAGCACGCGGTCGGGGCAGGGAAGCATGCAGGAGGAGGAACGGGCGTGGGCGAGCGGCAGGTGACCGCGGGGGAGGAGGGGAAGCCGAGCCTGTGGGACGTCATGCTTCAGCCGCCGCCGCCGCCGCCCTCTCAACACCATCCAGCGTCGCCACGGAGTGCTCTGCCGCAGGGTCTAGGGTACGGATACGCGTCGACCTCGTACCACAACTACCGCGACTCGCCCGGCGGCGGCGGCGGCGGCGCGTATGACCCTTACGACTCGTACCGGCCGCATCTGCCGGCCAGTCCATCATACCACGCATCACCCGACCCCACCGCATCCCCCTTCGCCGCGCCATTCACGACCCAGACGCGCAGCACGCCCATCACCTCCTCCGTCCGCGGCGGTGCGACCTCCAGTCCGCGCAGGCTCGGCGTCGGCAGCGCAGACGCCAATCTACGCGTCCCGACGTCAGGAGGCCGCTATCCTGGCTCGCACGGCTCATTCGGACGCTCGCCGTCGTCAACATTCCCACGGCCGCCGGCGACGGCCGCAGCGGCGAACCACTCGTACGCGCAAGGCCTGACGACTTCGCCTATCGTCAACTCGAGCCCCAAGATCTCATCCGCGCGGACGTCGATACCTGCAGCGACCAACGACATGCCCGTGTCTGAGCCTGGACCAGGGCGCAGTGTCATGTACCCGTCGCCGCTTGGTCTACCGGGCCCTTCACACTTCCCGCCGGGATTCGGCCCTCCTCAGCACCTGCCCTCGCGGCTGCAGCAGCACCGCCAGCGACTAGGCGGTATCGCTTCTCCTTCCTCTCCCAAAGCCGAAGGTCTCCTCCCGAGCCCTCGCGGACACCGGCGCACCGTCTCATCTACCTTGTCCGCCGTCGTTAACCTGCAGAATGCGCAACGGACATCACCGCAAGCGCACGGCCCAGTGGAGGAGTACCTCACCCAGCTGCACTCGCCGGGTCGGTCCCCGCGCAAACCGCTCGCGCGCAAGCCCGTTCGCTCCCCTCCTCTCAGCGCGCCTGCGCACATGGGCCGGCCAACCAATCTCGCCGACATTTCCGCTGCGAGCGCGCTCACTGCGATGCTCACGGCGGGCGCTGGGCCTGTGAGCTCGCAGCGCGGAAGCACAGAGCCGTCCGAGTCGGGCACGTCGGTCCTGCACGCGTCGACGCGCGCGCGGAGCGGCACGCCCCCACCCTCGATCCGGCGGGGGTCGGACGGCAAGCCAGGGCAGGAAGAAGACGCAGCCGGCATGCTGATGTTCTTCCACCAGTCGCCCTCGCCGGCCAAGCCTCGCATGACACCTCGGGCAAGGGACGTCGGCGGGCCCCCGCCGCCTGCGGGCGGGGCGAAAGGCCGCGTGCTCATGTTCGGCGACGACGAGCCACCTGCAGCAGTGGGGTTCGGAGCAGCGCTGCAGCCCCACGGTTCGCCCTCATCGTGCGCTACTGCTGCTTCCTCACGACACGCAACGGGTGCCTCGCCAGCCAAGCACACAATCTCGCGCAGTCCTAAGAAAGCGCGCACTGGGAGCGGCAGCAACGGCGCCGAGAAGAAGGACGCTGCCACCGCAGACGGCGGCGGCGAGTCGGGCAAGGAGAATCACGGCGCACCGTGTGAGCAAAGCGGCGATCCGAAGTCGTCGTCATCATCGTCGTCTCTCTTCTCGCAGCCGGACGGCAGCCTCCCGATCATCCCCATCACCATGACTAGCACTCGGCCGTTCAACCCCACGCAGTCCGGGTCGACCGTGGTCTCGTCACACCAGCCAGGCCTGTCGCCACCGTCTCCCTCGGGGCTACTCACGCCTGCGCCCTCCTCTCTTCCGCTCTTCATCTCCCCCGCCCGCTCGCCGTCAACGCCCGAGATTTCATACCCGCAAGGATCAGCACAAACGCGCGCGACGCCGCCAGATCACCGGCCGCAGTCCGCCCTGGCCATCAAGGGCGCGCTCAACCCGACGCTCGCGCCGACGGCTGTCGTCCAGGCCGGTGCGACGTCCAGCTGGCCGGACTTTGCGTTTCTCACGGGCGGGGCGGCGGGCGCAGCAGTGACGGGCAGCCCGGTGCGGAAGCAGGTGCTCGAGGACGGCGTAGGGCGCGTCGGGAGCCCCGTCGTGCAGCTCAGCTCGCAGAAGCTGGGCGGCCTCGCCTGAGCTTCGGTCGGCGTCTGTCAACAAGTGCGTGTACCTGCAACCCTTCTGCCGCTGGCGGATGCTGACGATGAGTTTCGCTCGACAGGATCCCAGCGCTGTCGCTCTCTCATCAAGAGCACTTCGCACGACCATCCGGCGGCCTCTATCTTCAACGTTGCCCTCATTCCCGCGGCAATTCATACTTCCAGCGCCGACCATTACTAATCCAACCTGTCCATCTCTCGCCCCGCACCAACTTGTATCTTCTCCTATCTGTTGAAACTTCATGACCCGCCTTCCTTCTGACTTGTTTGTGTGAGGACATGCGATACAGCGGACGAACCGTGGAGAAAGGAAACAGTTGAGCGGCCTGCGCTGCGAGACGCGGTTGGACTTCTCGAAGATAAGCGGAGCTTGTAGCTATGGGGTGTGGGCGGAAAGAGAGGCGGCGGAACGCGAACAGGGAAGGGCAGGCCGACGTCCAGTCTAGCCGTAGAAGCGCTTCTCGTCGAACGCCTGGCACAGGCCGACGACGAGCGCAAGGTCAACGCCGGGTGCGACCCGAACGAGGAACTTGCCTGACGCCGCGAGGTAGTCGAGCAGCTTCCACTTGCCCTGGCGGGAGATGACGGCAAGCACCTGGCCCGTCTCGCGCACCTCGATACGCGCGCCCTTGCGGCCGGCCCAGTCGCCCGAGATGAGCAGCTCGATCTCCTCCGCCCGCCCGCCGGCGAGGTTCTTGAACGTCGCCTTCATCTCAGCCTTGCGCACTAAGAGTCGCACACGCCAGGTTCTTCAGCGTTCTTGCGATTGGCGACCCTGAAGGCTGGGGCGGGGACCGGGACACGCACGACTGCATTTCGACGTCGCCTTGAAGAGCTTCTCCCTGGTCTTGGCATCCTCCCCGGCGAGCTTGATGCGGAACAGCACGGCGTCCCAAGTCAGGGCAACGGTGAGTATGGGCTCTTCGGTGAGTGCGTCGCGGTACTCTGCTCGTTGCGGACAGGATGGTTGGCAATGTCAGCCAGTGAGACGGAGCTAGAGAGTTGGTTTCCGCTGCTGCGCCTGCGGGCGGGCGAGAGGGGGTCGGCTGAACGCACCTTTGGCAGCGAAGAGGTGCATCGGCTTCGCATACCGGATGAAGACATTCTTCCCGCCGTGCGAGAGGTCGCGGACGAGCGAGTCGCGGCTGGAAGAGGGATGGGGAGGAGAGATGGGGGAAGGGAGCCGAGCTCTCGGATCAGCCCATGTTCGCCCCTTTACTCCCGGTGGACAAGACGCACCCCTTGATGGAGGATGCCGCCTCCTCGATCTCGAGAACGACCTCCTTCTTCGTCACATACCTGCTGAACAGGCCGATGGGGCTCGCGAACGCCCTGAGCGGCCCGCCGTCGTCGAGGCCGTCTGCCGCGGGGTCGGAGCCGGACGGGCCGTGGCCGGCCCCGACGGTGTCTGCCGTGTGCACGCTCGCCTTCTTGCCGTCGGCGGCGGCGGAGGGTGCGAGGGAGCCTTCGTCGTCGCCTTCGTCGTCAGCGAGGAGCGGGCGCTTGCTCGTCGCGGTGCTGTGGAGGGAGGAGGCGTCGGTGGTCATGATGGTGGTCGCTGGTAGGCTGAGCGTCGTGCATGCAGCAGCTTCTCGAGACGGCACGGCTCGGCGGAAAGCAGTCGCGACAGCGTATCACTTGCCGAGAGCTCTTCCTTAGACGTAGTGAGAGGTTGCCAGCCATGTTGAAGCAGTGGACGAGTCAGCCGGTAGGAGGACGCAGGGATGCGGGACGTCATGAGCTGCGCGCAGCCTTCAAATGGTGAGCGAAGACGAGCACGCCGACGACATACGGCGCGACCGGACTATGACAAGCCTGGTGCAGCGCGCTTCCAGAGTGATTTCCTTGCGCGGATGTCGATAGGCCAGGTCCACAGATTCCTGCCGTTGCTGCTCAAGGCGAGAAGGAGTACCGCCGACAGCGTCAGCACGCCGCGCTTCCTCCTGCTCCTCAACGCACGAAGCGACGACAGCCGTACTAGCCTAAGGCCAGCCACACATGAGTTGACCACGCTTCTGGACGGTTTCAGTTCATTAATTGGGATGAGCTGGCGGCAGGATAACTTGCTCGTGGCCCGCTGCGCATGAGCAGCACGCGCTTCCGCCCCGCTCTGGCGAGGTACGATGCAGACCACCCGTTTCTCTAGCAGGCAGCTGTGGCGAGAGCCCCGCCGCCGAACCCTCTGGCAGCAAAACTGGTGGCCTTCTGTGAAGAGGTAGAAAGTAGACACCATATTCGCCCGCGCCGTCCGCAAAAGCAGGAGAGCGCGCGCCTCTCGATCCTCACCGCAAGCTCCCCTCACGCGCGGCCGACCACCTGCCTACCGCGCAAAACAACCGACACGTCGCCGCGTCTGACCGCCGTGACCAGCATCAGCAGCGCGAGCGTCACTCCAAACACCTTCCACCCGCGCTGCTTCCTCCACCAATACCGCGTCCACCACGCGACGCGCTGGACGAGCGTCGAGCCGGGCTTCGGGAAGGGTAGCGGCAGCGGGAGGAGGAATGTCTGAAACACGAAGCGCTTGAAGGCCTGCGGAGATGTGTCAAGATCAGCATAGACGGATTGAGATGATGAGGAAAAGAAACGCACCGTATAGGGCGGGTACCTCGTGGACAGCAGCGGCTCGGCCCAGGATGGGACGTTGATGATGCCGCGCTCGTGTGAGAACAGGTCGAAGCCCCATTTGCCGCGATACGAGCCGTCTGCAGACGGAGTAGGGAAGAAGGGCGGGTTAAGGGAAGATCATATGAGCGAAGGGCCAATGGGACATACGGCCGGACTCGCCGACGCCGCCGAAGGGAATCGTGTCGACTGGGGAAGAGGCGAGGGGTTAGTTCATGGTTTGCTGCGAGTTCCTCCGAGACCAAGATGCCTCACCCAGGGCTGTCTGCGCGCAGTCGTTGACGATGATGCCGCCCGAGAGTGTATGCTTCTTGACTGCGGGGAGGGACCGGACCGTCAGCTCAGCGACGGCGACGCACGAAGAGCACGCGCACCGTAGTCGATGGACCGTTTGTCGCTCGAGAAGATCCAGATGCCGAGGGGGTTCTCGCCCTTGTTGATGTGCTCGACTGCCTCCTGCACCGTCTGCAGGTGCACAGCGGATTGATTAGCGCTGTCCTGTATGAACCAGTCAAAGGAAACAACGCGCGTCTTTGCGCAGGATCACGACGATGGGCCCAAACACCTCCTCCTGCATGAGCGCGTCGTCCTCGGGCACATCCGTCACGATGCTGATGCCCATCTTGCGGCGCGCGACGTCAACCTCGCCTCGGCGGACGATGGTGCCGCGCGTGCGGTCGAGCAGTTCGGAGAGGTGCGCGATCCGGTGTGACGCGATCGTGCCGTATGAGTTTGAGTTGAGCTCGCCGGAGGGGAACCACTCGGCGAGCAGGCGATGGAGGTGTGCGACGTAGATCCCCTGAAGAGCGGCGGGGATGAGGACGTGGTTTGAAGTCGTGCACGTCTAGCGTTCCAACAAGGAACAGTCAGCTTCGCGAGAAGAGACACGGCTGAAAATCAAAAAGAAGACGCACCTGCGAGCAGTTCATGACCTTGTACACGAGAGTACGTTTCGCCGCGAGGTACAAGTCGGCGCTCGAGTCAACAATGGAAGGATTCTTGCCTCCCAGCTGGCGTGCAAGGGGCGGTAAGTCAGCCTTGGTGGGAAGGGAAGGAAACAGAGGCCGCACCTCCAGCGTCACTGGCGAGAGAGTCTTGGCGCAAGAGGTAGCGACTTGCTTGCCGATGTTCGTCGAGCCGGTAAAGACGACTCCAAGTGTTCAAGCTTGTCAGCGCTTGGCGAAGCCCTCATGCCGTATCGACTTACCTCGACCCCAGGGTTTTGCAGTCGCTGCGACGCCCTCGTCCTTCCCGCCCACACAGACTTTGACGACACGGCTGTCCAGCGCCTGCTCCAGCACCCGCTTGACAGTCTCGCCCGTCCTCGGGCTCGCCTCACTCATCAGCAGCAGGCACGGGCAGCCGGCCGCCAGCGCCGCGCACAGGGGTTCGAGCGCAAGCTTGAGCGGAAAGTTGAAAGGTGCGATGACGAGGGCCTGCCCGCGCGGGACGGGTTCTACCTGGGTCGAGTAGAGCAGGAAGGCAGGGTGCTTCGCCGGGATCGTGTATGGCGCGGCCCACTTTCTGAGGTTGTCTACATGGGCACACGGTCCCGTCAGCGAGGGAAGGCGGGGGAAGGCGCGGCGCAGACCAGAAGCGCACCAATGTAGTCCGTTGCAGCCCAGATGCTAGGAAAGACCTGCGTGAACTCGGCCTCCATCGCATGTTGTCCCAGATCAGCGTGTAGCGCCGCCAGCAGCTCCTCCTTGTGCTCTGCCGGCGGGAAGGAAGGCAGAGGTCAGCAGGCCGCAGCCGAACATCTCGAGGCGAGAGAGACCGACCCTGGACGGCGTACGCTAGCGCTTGGAGCTGCGTAATGCGCGCCGATAACGGCAGTAGCAGCTGTTCATCGTAGGCCAGCTTGAGCGCGGCGTGTGCCTGGGACGAAGAAGTGAGGATCAGCAACAGGACGCGGAAGGGGTCGCTGCGCGCGGCCCGGGCGAGGAATGGGACGAACGGCGTCGATATCGACCTTGTCGGCTCGCTTGTCGGCCATGGCGTGCGACGGAAAGCGTGAGGTGGTTCAAGATGGGTGGGCAGCGGTCCTGTACCCCGACTGTTATCTCGAGGGGGAGAAGTGCGGTGACGAGCGGGCGGCGGACGAAGGTCAAAGGCGCGCGTCCAGTTGACGGCGTCCCGGCCTCGACGACCATGCGGCAAACCAGGCTTCTCCTTACCACAGCCTCCTGACGGCATCAAACGGGCATCCGAGGAATGCAGGCTCGCGCACCACCTAGCTGACTTGCCTGGAGCGGGGGGAGGAAGTACGACGCGCGATGGGCCGGCCCGAGGACGAGCTCAAGCCGACCAGCTCAAAATCCTCGTCGAGCCCTTTGCTCCCCTGGCAATGCAGAGGTGCGTTCCGTCTGTACCTTGATCAGCGCTCGACGCACCATAGGCGCGAGGGCCCGACGATGGAAAGACATTGTAATCCGACAGGACCAGCCTCCCCTCCCTCTCGCTCCCTCGCTCGCGCACGACCCCGTTGGACACAGTTGCTCGGCACTGCGCCGGACAGCTCACTGTCTGGCAGGCGGTTGCGCGCGAGCTCAGGATGTTAGACAGGGGCCCATAGGGTTGAGGTTGGTCAAGAGGAAGACAAGGCGATTCTGAGGGCCCGTCGAACGCGAGCCGGCGCAAGAGGAAGACAGCAGACTGCGGGCTCTGGGACCTGTGCTGACAGTCTTGCTTGCTGCTGCAGACTCAACGACCGCCCTTGACCTTTCTCCATGCGGGCTTTCTGAAGTACGTTCAAGAATCAGCGTCCAGAAGACGGACGAACACCGCCCGCGGCACGTCGCGCGCGACGTCGTCAGGGATGTCGAGCACGTTAAGAGGGGCAGACGAGTGACGTGCCGGCTCCCGCGGTTGCGAGGCGTGCTTGAAGGCCTGAGGTCAGGCGAAGATGGCGTCGGAAGGTGAACATCGCTCCCACCCGGCGCGCTCGCCCCGCGCATCTTCAGCGGCGACGGCGGACTTGTCACTTCTCTGTGAATCACTTGCGCATCCCATGTCGACTGACAGGCTGTCGATGAGCAGTAGATGCAGGCAGATGCGAAACAAGGTAGAAGACAGGCGGGGAAGGTCATGAAGAGGACGGCAAAGAAACGGATTACATGGTGTGCGAGGAGAAGGTCGAAGGCCTAATGACGGGAGCGGACACCTGCATAGAAGCAACAGTAGTCAGCGCCGTGAGCACAAGAGGGTGAAGTGAGGCACTCCACCGAGAAGCCTGGTCTCCGGATCTGATACTTGGACGTCCGGTCAATAGCCGTGGATGAAGAAGGGAGACCGTTAACGCACAGTTGCTGACCTGAAGGGTCAGCCGAGGAGCGCGAGGTACTCGTCAAGGGTCTTCTCGAGCATTGCTGGCTTCTGAGAGGCTTTCAGCTAGATCACGGGAAGGATAAATGAGAGGGGAGACTCACATTCTGGATCTGGTCGGCGACGCTCGTCCAAGTGACGTTGTCGTACGACGAATACGAGGACCGGCGATGTTGGACCTGGTGGAGGAAGTAGTAGATCTCGGTGCTGGCGATGCGTTTGAACAGGAAGAAGGGAATGCCTTTCAGATCGTTCTTGACGATAGCCGTTCCGCTCTCGTTGTACCTGGTTGGGCTCGAGTCGAATGACCGAAGAGCACTCGAGGCGAGCATGGCGTCTCCGTACATGATGGCGAGTGCCAGGATGGATGGCGCCTGTTCCAGGCAAAACTGATTGGCCTGGAGAAGAACGTTTCGGAGCGTGGCCGTAGCCTGGTACTTGTCGGCTAGGGCACAGAGGCTGCGGAGGGATGATGGGTCGCCCCTGATCGTCCTTCGCCATGCCGTCTTCGCCGCCGTGGGCGAGCATATCTTCAAACACCTCCGACACGGCTTCGAGGAAGACCTTGCGGAAAGGGAAGCGCTTGCCGTCTCTGGCCTCAAGTACGACGTCATTCTTGGGGTCCTTAAAGACTGGGTTCGCAAGAAGCGGATCACTGGACATCTGCTGAAAGGTGCGAGTCGTGCCGATGCAGTCAGCGCCTCTGACATGCGCGGACCCGGCGTGGAGTGGCAGGCGATTGGTGACGCACGCACTGAGAGGTACGAGAGTCACTGGAAGACATCTTGGCGGTAGGGTTGAGTTGATGGATGGCTTGGTGAGGGTTGCCGTCCGGCGCGCAGTCAGGAAGCACCGCTCGCCTTCCCCCGGCGCAACTGTCAGTCCTTCCTTTCCTCTCGCCGTCTCCGCACCGCTGTTCTTTGAGCTTGAGCGATAGACATCAAGAATACAAGATTACGATCCTGTGAAGTCGTGATAAGTGATGCGAAGGAGAGGGAAGGGGAGAAACGCGAAGGAAGGCCACAGGCGCGCGCTCGAGACAACGCTCACGCGTACTGGCCGTTTGGCGGCCTGTCCGGGCTGTTGTGCAGGGCCTTGACGATGGCTGCCCGACCTGCAACGACGCGCACCTCGTACTTTGCATTCTCAACGTCCTCGGCCGTGCCGTTGGCCGAGTATTCGGACTGGCTCTCGTCGATCGTCGACGTCGTCGGCGACGCGGGCGCAAACGGGCCCCCCTCCGACGAGTGCACCGGCGTAGGTGGGATGACGCGCGGCGTCGAGGGCGTGAGGGCTCGCGGGGGCAGTTCGGTCGCAGAGGACGACTCGATCCGGGTGGGCTTATTGAGCGACTTACCGGCGCCGGCCGTTGGGGCGGGCACGCCAGCGTCGGAGAGTAGCCAGGTGCAGACGCGGGTGAAGTGCTGCTGCTCGGACGACTGCGATTCGTCGGAAGACACGCCCCAGAGCGAGAGCAGCATGCCGACGAGCAATCTGCACTCGTCGGCCGTCGTCGCGTTGGCGAGTAGGGAGCGAAGGTAAACGAGCTCTGACACGGGAACGGCCGCCATGGGCGCGATGGCTAGCGGCAGGAGCGTCTCGTCGGCTTCAACGGCGGGGATCGCGATGGGAGCGGCCGGCGGCGAGAGGATCTTGAGTGCATCCTCCTTGATGATGGACGCGCGCGGCGTAACAGGCTCCTCGTCTTCGGTTGCGGGCGCCGGCGACGAGCGAGGGACTGGCGCTTCGTCTTCTTCCGGCTTGTCGACGGGCGAAATCGAACGCTCAGGCGTGGCCATGCCGGTGGAGGGCGCGTCCATCCTGAAGGGCGAGCCAAACATCGAGAGCGGAGATGCCATGACGAACTGCTCAGGCGCAGGCGAGGCGCCTAGCGCAGGGACGGGCGGCGCCATGGCGGCGTGCGCGCGGGCGCTCGCGAGCAACTTTGCACTGCGCGAGGGCGAATCGGTGCCGGTCATAGGCGGGACGGGGAACGGCTGGACGTCCTCCTTGGTGACGATCGTTGACACGGGCGAAACCTCGGGCCGGGCGTCTTCCGGGAACACCGCCGTGCGAGGCGGAGAGTGCGTAAGACGCGAGCTGTCTTCGCGCTTTCCTGCAACAGGCGGCTCATGCACGTCGGGCGGCACTGGAGCCTGGATCGTCGGCAACGCGGGCGATACGATCGCCGGTAGCGGCTGCGGCTTGATCGGGGGCGATGCGGTGCGGGCAACGACCTCTGCAAGCCTGCTCGCGAGCGGCACCTGCGATCTTGTAGGTGAGACCGGCGCCGGTGCGTCCTTTGGCGCAGGGGCAGCGTCTACCGGCGGGAGGTCGACGGCATTCCTGAGCTCGGGTGAGACGGGCTTGCGCGAGATGGACATGCTTCGGCCTGGCGTGGGGGTCCTCAGGCGGTCAGGCACGCCGTTGAGCGGCGCTCCTCTACCGCCGGTGTTCTCGTTGGCGAGCCAGGGGATGACACCCGGCGCCCCGCGCACGAACGCAGGCGCGTTCGGTACGGACCCCGTCGTCGCGCTCCGCGGGATCGGGGCGGGGGCGGCGGCGGCGGCGGGGCGAATAGGATCGTCGTCCCGTGGGAAGTACGACTCGCCGTTGTCGATGCGCAAATTGCGGTTGGACTGCGACGTGCGCGTCTTGTCCGATTGTGAGAGGGCGGACTTGGTCCGCGGACGAGGGGTGGCTAGCGGAGGCTGCGGGAATGGCTGGACAACAGCAGGGGAAGCACGAGATACAGATGTAGGCTCGGCCGAGGGGAAGGCGACCGTGGTTGAACGGTCCCGGAGGTCCGTCGTTGGCTGGTTGAGCTGCGCAGCCGCCGCATGATTGGGCGGGTCAAGCGACGACGCCGAGCGCGTGCGCATGAGCTCGGCCGTACCTGCAGGCACGGCCATAGGCTGCGAGATCATCGACCGGTCGAATCCTCCGGGGCTGGACGAGGTGTGCGAGTCGGCCGACTTGCCAAACGCTTTGGAAAAGACGCTCTTGAGGCCGCCCTTCTTGTGGTGCTGCTGGCGATGGTGATGGTTCTGCTGTTGCTGAGCGATGGGCAGGCCATTCGGCGCAGCGCGATCGGCTGGCTGCTTGTCGAACGGGTCGCGCTTGGTAGAGGCAGACGGACTCAAGCGCAGGTAAGGCGTTGGCGAGGACTGGTTGCGAGCGGGCGAAGTCTGCGTGACTTCTTGCGTCTGCTGCTGCTGCTGCGACGGCGGCGGGGCCGTCTCGTTGAAAAACGCCGCAAGCTCGGCCGCGGGCGACGCGCGCCTCTTCAGCGGCGTCTTCTCGCCGTTACCCTCGCCGTCCGAGCCGAGCTCGACAGCGTCGTCCTCGTCGATCCTCGGCGAGCGTGCGATCTGACGCTGGCTGAGCGGCGTGCCGGCGAACGTCGCGGACGGTGCGACAGGCGGTGTATGCGCCGGCGAGGACGCGCTGCTGCTCCCTCCGCTGTTGGCGGCGGTGCGCTTCGACATGCGCGAGAACGAATCAGCGCGCTTGGCCGTTGGGAACGCGACCGACGAGACGGGCGGAGAGGGCGGCGTCACGGCGGCGACGGGCTGCTTCGCTGACGGTGGACGGGCTGCGGCCGACTCGCCGTACTGCGACGACGGCGCAGACGACAGCTGCGCGATGTCATGCAAGGTCAGCACAACGTTTGAGGCAACGCATGCCGAGCAAGAGGGACGGCGCACAAGCTCGGCAAGGCTCTCCTTCCTCGGGCCACGCTTCTTTCCGTGCAGCTCACGGTCGCTCTCCACCTCATCGTCCGCCTCGTCTACCCTCTCAGAGGCCTTTGCGTCCTTTGCCAACAGCCTGCCACCAACGACCTGCGACTGCCCGTCGGCGCTCCCCGCCCTCGCAGGCCGCACGCCCCGACCCACCGACCCCGCAGACACCTTGCGCGACCGCGGCTCGGCCACCCCGCCGTCGCTCGCGCGTGGGCCGTTCGACCCGAACGGGCTGACATTCTGCCTCTGCTGCGGCGGGCCGGCGTCGGCCACCGCCCCCTGGTGCGCGGCGGGGTTTTTCGCGGTCGTGTCGCGGAAGCTAGGCCGATGGGAGACGGGGCTCGAGCTCTCGCTCCCCGAAGACTGCTTGTGCGAGCCGACAGTACCGGACGAGTCAAACGACGCGTTCACGTTTTGCCGATTCCCGGTGATGAGTGTCGTGGCGAACGTGTGCGTCAATGAAGGGGGGTTGACAGAGGGCGAGTTGGACGCGAAGAACGACAGGTCAAAGTCGGCCGTCGGGGTAAGGACGATGTCGGGCAGGACGGCGGTCGAGGCGTTTGTGGGCGTCGTCGTCGTCGCCGGTGCGAATGCGGGTGTGGCAGAAGGCAGCGAGGGGATGAGAATGACAGGTACGGATTTCCGGGTAGGCGACGTCGGCATCGTGTTGAGAGAGGGGGTGAGAGATCAAGCCGGTCGAACCAGACCGAACAAGCGGGCCGGGCGGAGGGCGACCGCGGGGAAGGGTGGAGGAGTTGATGAAAGGGGGGTGATGAAAGGGGATGATGAAACAAAAAAGGGGGCGGGAGGGGTGAGGGTCAGTCTTGATTCTTGAACAGCACATCGCAACGAGATGCTCAGGAAGTCGAAGCAGAGGATGCAGGGAGAGCGAAGGGAGTTGAGAGAGACGACGCACCTCAGTTCGCTTCATCACCACCGGCGTCAAGCTCATCTTCTTTGTCCCCCCGCCCTTGAGTAGCGCCTCAAACTCGTCCATCCCTTGGTGCTGCTCATACGCCGTCGCGCGCTTCCCCTTCGCGCCCGGCGATTGGGTGGTATCGTCGAGCCCGAGCAACGGGCGGACGGACGAGGTCGACTTGCGCGAGCTTGCGAGGCTGCGGATGGAGCTTGCGAGGCTGGGTGCCGCCGGCTGGGAGGCAGGCGTCTCGACGGAGAGATGCTGGTTGACGTCGCGTGCGTGAAGCGGGGTTGATCGCATAGGAGGGGGCGAGGTGTACCGGTCGACCGAGGCCGAAACCTCGTTGATCGCGTCGAGCGGCGCTGCCCTCTCTGCACCGGCGCCGTGGCCGACCTCGGGGCCAAGCGCGGCCGTCCTACTTGGGTCGAGCGACTCGCGCGTGCTCGAGAGGCTGCTCCGCCCCCAGATGCTCAAGTCTCTCGCGAGCGCGCCTGCGGCCCCTCCTGCGCCGCTGACGACCGCCCCCAGAGGCACCGGCGTAGGCGTCACCGCCCCGTCCGACCCGTTCGCCCTTCCCGCACGTGAGGAGCCAGCGCCCGCGCTTGCGACGCTCGGCACCGGGCTGCTTGTGTTCCCACCCGAACTACCTGCGCGGGAGGGCGCGGCGGCAGCGGAGGACGAGGGCGCGGTGGACGCGACGGACGGCGCGGCCGAGGTCTGCGACAGCGCCTTGGCTTGTTGGCGACGGAGGCGGGCCTGTTGGCGTTCGAGGGTGGCCTTGATTGTTTCTCGAACTGGCGAGCGCGGGGAGGGGCACAAGTGCGGGTCAGCACTCGTGCACTCAGAGCACCTACTTCGCCTCTCCTGCGCGCCTCTTCCTCGGATCACATGTGCGCACCGTCGTAGCGACGGCCGTTGGAGGCGCCGCAAGACCGAAAGGAAGGGCGAGAAGACGCACCCTGCATCCGGCCGACCATCCCCCACAGCGCCTCGTCCTCCTCGAGCGCGTCCCACAGCTGCTTCACGCCCGCGGCTGACAACCGCTGCCCGTCGTGGCCCATGACCCTGCCGAGCGCCGTCAAGAGATACTCGGCCGTGTATCTGTGTGACGCACGACGTCAGCGGCCGCTTCAAGTTGGTAAGAGGAGGGGAAAGGGGCAAGGGCGGAGCGCACTCGATGATCGCAGTGAGGTACAAAGCGGACGAGTCGAGGATCCCCTGCCGGATGTCGCCGCCCTTCATGCGGAACGCGTGGATGAACGCGAGTTCCGTCTCGTCGTTGGGCGCGCGGTCGCCGAGCGTCTACCCAAAACCGAATCAGTTCCAGAGAGGGTCAGCGCGGGCCTATCATCCGCGGGTGTCGTAGCGCAGAGAAGCAGTAGGAGAGAGGAGCACGCACAGAGTAGGTCTGCGTCATGACGCGCATCAGCCGTCCCGCGTCCCTCCCCGCGCCTTCTCTTCCGAACGCGTCTGCCCACTCCCTGCCCCGTCCCAGCGGCAGCTCCATCACGGTCCTCCAGACCCTCCCCTCCTCCCCGTCGAACCAGCTTTTGAGCTCGAGCTCAGCCTCCTCCACTGCGTGCCGCGCGAGCGGCTGCGGCAGCACTTTCGGGAGCGCCGCCTTGAGCTTGGCCGGCGCGAGTCCGCCCGCGGCGTACACGAGCGAGAGCAGGAGCTCGTCGAGCAGCGCGTTGAGGAGGCCGAGCGTCACGAGCTCGACCGACAGGGGCTTGACGTCCGACAGGAGCGCGTCCGCCGACCGCGACGAGACGTACCCCGCGTCCGCGGAGGGCCGTCGGACGCCCTGCGCCCAGCCTGCCCCACCACCTGCGCCGCCCGCGCCGCCCGCGCCGCCGCCGCCAGAGGGCGCAAGCGCAAGGGACGCCGTCCGCGAGCTGGCCGCCGCCGCCGCCGAGCCCGCCGCGCTCGGCTTGCGCGGGATCGGCGCGCTCGCGAGCACCGGCGGCGCGTGGTGCTGCGTGTGCGCGTGGGCGTCTGCTGGGCCTGCCGGGCGGGCGTTGCGCGTCGCCTCGCGGTACGAGAGCTTGGGGTGTGCGCCGGCGGCGGCGTTGGAGCCTGAGGGGCCGGAGGTCGACCGGCTGGTGGTGGACATGCCGCTTGAAGGAGGCGGAGGAGGGTGAGATCGGACGAAGGTCGTTCGGGCTGTCAGTCGTCCTTAACCTTGTCGGGCGGAGTAGGTAGGGCTGAGGCGAGCCGTCCGTCGACAGAGGCCAGCGCTTGAACGGAAAGGGGCAGCACACCTGAGCCGCCGCTCGATGGATGGGCGACCGCTGGAAGAGGGGGGGGGGGGGGTCGCAGGGGTAGCTGGTCGAGCAACGACTCGGATGGTCAGAGTCTCGAGGAAAGAAAGGAGGCGAGCTCCCGAGTCGGCGGCCTCCTCGCCGGGAAACGCGCTTGGCGGGAACGAACGAGCGGGTCCAAAGAAAGGGGGAGCCACAGGCCTGAGCGGGTCGTCGACCGCTTGCCGTGCTGGCGGGCAGGGAAAGTCGAAGGAGGAGGGTAGCGCGATGGCGGGGCAGCTGGCCAGGAGCAGGCACTGGAGGATGGGCCGCTCAGATGGTCCTCGTTCACTTTCGCTTCGACGCAGAGGCCGACGGCTGAGACACCAGAGCCGGCGCGCAGCCAGACTCTAGTTCGGCTCCAGCAAGCCGGGCTCATCGTCCATCATCTCGCACTCAATCGCTAGGCCCTCTCTGCTGCATTGACCCGTGTTGATGCTTCCTGCCCGAGGGAGGGTCTTGCAGAGGATACTCAGGAGCCTGCGGCGACCTGGGCCATCGTGATATTGCACAGGCGGGGACGGAAATTATACTCGCCGGGGCGAGTTCAACTCATCGCGTTCCGCCCTTCCCAGACGGGCGCGACCTGCACTCGAGGCCTGCTTGTGTGTCCGAAGGGACCCATTCTTCTTGGGCTGCTTTGGGTCGCACAGGACTGACCGGCATCCTGATCGCTGCTGCCTCACGCTTGATCAGGCGCAGGGAAGCTGTCGTCGCGCGCAGCACGACGGTCCGAGCTTGTACCGCCGGCGACACTGCCTCAGGCTCAGCGTCCGACCGCGGCCAGCCTGGGTTTGATACGAAGGTCTCGGTGAAGCGACGCTGCTCGGCGTGAGAAGCTGAGCTGCCGCTGATGGACGCGGAGGCCTGCAGTTACTCTGGCGCTGCCAAGTGGTGCTGCAGCAGCAGCAGCAGCAGCATGCTGAAGACGAACTGTGAGCCATGGAGCTGCTTTTTGCGACCGGCTCAGGCGACGAGCTGGCTTGCCCTGTCCATGCAGCTGCAGGCGCCTGACGGCGTCAAGACCAAGGACATACTTACTGGCGATCAGGAACGGCCCGGTGCGGGGATGGTCGGTGGAGGATTGAAATGGCCCCCCCAAAGCGATGGGGGTCGATTGAAATAACGGATTTGAAACTCCGGGGTCTCGACCGCCCGGGCGCGCAAGTCACCGCCCCCTTCGCTCCCTGCGACCGTCGCCCTCACCCGTCAACCCTCCCCCTTTCCTTTCCTTCCCTTCTCCCCCGTTCGCTTCTTTTCCTAGGTCGGTCCTCGCTGCACCCCGCTACCCTCGGCGGCTCACTCACTCGCCCTCTCCGTGACGCCCCCGCAGGATGTCGCCCCAGGACTCGTCCTCGCTCGCCCACAACCCGGCCCTGCTCGCGCCCTACATGGCGCTCGACCAGGGCGGCAAGACCATGGCCGAGTGTGCGTTCGCTGCCTCCCTGCGCTCCTCACCCTCGTCTTGCTTTCCGGGCCAAGGGGGCGGGCGACGAGGGCTCTGCTCCCAAGGCTGTCGGAGGAAGCAGCCGACCGAGCGATCGAGCCGCCGGGCGCTTCGAGCTCCAAGACCCACCTCGCCCCACCCTTTGCGCCGAGCTGGGGCTGGCGAGCTGACCCTGCCTGCCCTTCCTCGCTGCAGACGTCTGGATCGACGGTGACGGTGGCCTTCGGTTCGTCTCTATGCTCCCCTGCCATCGCACGGTGCTCGGACGACCTCCCCTCCGGCCTTATCGGCGAGGGGGGAGGCGTTCGGGCTTATGATTGGCTGAAGCGCGCACGACCCACTGACTCGATCCCTTCCTTTGCCGCCGCGTGCCTTCTCTCCTCGCTACCTCGCTCGTTACTCCTCGTCTGCACACTGCTTCTTGCGATGCAGATGCAAGACCACGGTGCGTTCTTTCCTCGTCGCCGTCGCCCTTGGCCGCGGGCGGCTGTCTTCCTCCTCACCCCGAGTGGGGAAGCCGACCGCCTTCCGACCGCGGCTCGGCTGTGCGACCCGACGAACGAATGCTGACCTTTCTGTCCTCTTGCTCGCCTGTGCAGACCGTCGACAAGAAGGTCGAGTCCGTTTCCGAGCTCAAGGGTGCGTCACTCGCGTTCTACTTTCGTCACCCCTTCTCTTTCCTTCACATCCTCGAGCTCCTGGTCGCGTGACTTGCTCCACCTCCCCCTTCCGTCTCGGCCGATCCACCAAACCATCACCCTCTTCCCCATGCGCGGTCGTCGTCTTTGGCCGACCGACTTCGATCGTCCCACTGACCTTTCTTCGCTTGCTTATCTGCCCATCTCGCAGAGTGGAACTTCGACGGCTCGTCGACTGGCCAGGCCCCCGGCCACGACTCGGACGTGTACCTCCGTCCTGTCGCGATTTTCAAGGACCCGTTCCGCAAGGGTGACAACATCCTCGTTCTCTGCGAGACGTTCAACAACGACGGCACGCCCAACGCCGCCAACCACCGCCACCACGCTAACAAGGTGATGGAGGCCGTCAAGAGCCACGAGCCGTGGTTCGGACTCGAGCAGGAGTACTCGCTCCTTGACTCGGATGGCTGGCCGCTCCAGTGGCCCAAGGGCGGCTACCCTGCTCCTCAGGGTCCCTACTACTGTGGCGTCGGTACCGGCAAGGTCTTCGCTCGTGATCTCATCGAGGCCCACTACGTGCGTATTCCTTTCTCTCCCGTCGGTCTGTCATCACGTCCGCGAGTTCGGCTGCTGACACTTTGATCCGCCTTGTTCCGCAGCGCGCCTGCCTTTACGCCGGTGTCGAGATCGCCGGTATCAACGCCGAGGTCATGGCGTCGCAGTGGGAGTTCCAGGTCGGCCCGTGCGAGGGTATCTCGATGGGCGACCACCTGACGATGGCGCGATTCCTCCTCCACCGCACGGCCGAGGAGTGGGGCATCAAGGTCACGTTCCACCCGAAGATCTTCAAGGACGGTGACTGGAACGGCGCTGGCTGCCACACCAACTTCTCCACCAAGGAGATGCGCCAGCCGGGCGGTTACAAGCACATCGAGGACGCAATCAAGCGCCTCGAGGTCAAGCACCGTGCGTAGCCTTTCTCCCACTTTGGCTCGACCGTAACTGACTTCCCTTCTTCCACCCTGCAGTCGACCACATCGCTGTCTACGGCGAGGGCAACGAGGAGCGTCTGTCGGGCAAGCACGAGACGGGCCACATCGGCGCCTTCTCGTGGGGCGTCGCCAACCGCGGCGCGTCGATTCGTGTCCCCCGCCACGTCGCTGCGCAGGGCTACGGCTACCTTGAGGACCGCCGCCCGGCGTCCAACATCGACCCGTACCAGGTCACCGGCATCATCTGCGACACGTGCCTGCTCTAGGGAGGGTCGAGACAGTCGTGCGCTCCTTTGCTCTAGATTGGGCGCAGTCTCTCCCTCCGGCCTCACCTGATCGCTCCTCAACACTCCTAAATCTGCCTGCATCCACACCAACCCACGCGCTTCGCCGCCCTGCTTGTTCTTTTTCCCCTCTTCCTTCGCTATTGTACTAGCTCTCTCGTAGCCGCCTTTCTCTCAACCAACAACCCCCTCATCCCTCCCTCACCCCCACCGCATCTTCCTAGTTCCTCCCGCCTTGACCCTCCTTCACTTTGCGCGACGATACTCTTGAGAAAACCCCAGAAGACGACCCTTTCTCCTTCAGAACACTGCTTTCCTCTTCGTTTCCCGTCGCCCCTCCCGCCTTTCATCCTTTCCTTCTTATCATAGGGACGCGCGCGCTCTCCCGCTTTTGCGGACGGCGCGCGCGAGTGACGATATCAACAGCCTCTCCTTTTCTTCCTCTCAATCAACGACTGCTGCCTTTGCGAGCGGCATCAGAGGCCAGGCTCCCGATGCGTTCGACGGCAATCCCATGGGCCCACGGTGCGGTCTAGTTCTGCCTTGGCGCCAGAGTACAGAACAGGTCGGAGGGGCTGCGCGCGCGCGCACCTGGCGACTTCTCCCCGGCCAGCGCCGTTCTCCGTGCCTTTGATCGACGACGTCTTCGAGCAGCTCGTAGAGCATCTCTTTCGCCCTGTGCGAGCCTGCTCTCCTTCGGCGAGTCGTGAGTATGAGGTGCTGCGAGCAAGTGCCTGTCCTTGAGCGGGTGCGGTGCAGCAGGCGAGGTCCATCTCACCGCCCGCGCCGTCCCCTCGACCAGTGTCTTCCCTCACCCAGCCCTGTCCCCCTCCAGACTGTCCAGACAGGCTACTCTTCTCCGGCTACATTCTCCTGTTAAGCGCGCCCAGTCTTGGACACAGACACCCTCTACAAGCAGCGCACGGCGAAGCAGCAATGACCTCGTACGGGCGCACGCCGCAGCTCAACTCGAGCGGTAGGGTCGCCGGGTACGTCTCCTCCCTCCTTGTCTATCTAACGCAGGCACGCCATGCTGCACCTTGGTTGTGACTGGTCCAGCCTCTTGCTGCCTGCGGTCGCTTCTCGTGGATGCTGTTGAAAGAGAGCACAGGAGGCTGACGCTTAGCCCGCGCGCGCCATTGCTTCCCTCGGTCCATCGCTTGTTATCGTCTCCCCCCTTCCGCGCCACCCTATGCTCGCAGCTACGAAGACGATTACGAGATCGAGACGCCGCGTGCACGTGGGGTCGTCCACCAGCCGACGCGGCCGGTCGACAAGGACAAGACGGAGGTCGAGCTCGCGCTGCACGTCAAGAAGGCCGTCAGCGCCGAGGAGACGGCGCCGAAGCAGAAGCACGTCCGCAGTGCGTCCCTCCCATCGCCGCTCGCGCTGCGGTGCGCGAGAGAGATCGTTTGCTGACGGGAGGCTGGCAAGCGCAGAGTGTGTCGTGTACACTTGGGACTTCAGGACGTCCGTCCCGGTGTGGAACGCCATCCGCGTCCAGCCCGTGCTCGCCGACGAGATCCAGACGTTCAAGTCGCTCATCCTCGTCCACAAGCTGCTGCAAGAGGGCCACCCGATCGTGCGTTTTTTACGTCTTCCTTCCGCCGTTGACTCCCTTGTGTTTGTGCTCGAGGCAACGTCGCTCGGCTGTCAGGGTGGTCGGCTGATCCGCTTCCTTCGACGGACCTGATCTCACAGACCCTCAAGGATGCGCATGGTCAAACCGGCTGGCTCGAGACCTGCGGTCGAACAGTCGCCGCTGACGGCGCCAAGGGTGCGTTTCTTGCCACCCTGTTTGCTTCCAATAGCTCGCGTGAGGACGCTGACGATACCGCGCTGCGCCACTACTCGACGCAGGCTACAGCACGCTCATCAGGGCCTACGTCCAGTTCCTGCTGTCGAAGCTGCGCTTCCATCGCCACCACGCCGACTTCAACGGGCTGTTCGAGTATGAGGAATACGTGTCGCTGCGCGGCATTGACGACCCGAACGAGGGGTGCGTCCTTCCTCCCACTGGCCGACCCGTGCTTCGCACTGATCAGGGCATGGTGTGGACAGCTACGAAACCATCACGGACCTGATGACGTTGCAGGACCAGATCGATTCATTCCAGAAGCTCATCTTCGCCCACTTCCGCGGGTCGACCAACAACGAGTGCCGCATCTCAGCCCTCGTACCGCTCGTCAAGGAGAGCTACGGCATCTACCGTTTCGTCACGTCAATGTTGCGTGCAATGCATCGCCGTGCGTACCACCTTTGCGCTCGCTGTTGATTTGCCTCGTCTGATGTGGGCTACGCGTTCCCCTGCAGGAACGGACGGCATGGACGCGCTCGAGCCGCTGCGCGCCCGCTACAATGCCCAGCACTACAACCTGCGCAAGTTCTACTACGAGTGCTCCAACCTGAAGTACCTGACCGGCCTCATCAACGTGCCCAAGCTCGGCCAGGTGCGCCCTGTCCGCTCGATGCACCCCCCTGCATTACTTCTGATGGGTTTTTGTCATGCATGCTGCAGGAACCGCCCAACCTCATGGATAACGGCGCCCACGGCCCAGAGCTCCCTGACCGCCCGCGTACGGCTGCTCCGCCCAAGCCTGCGACGCCGCAGCCGTCGATGCCCGACTCGACGGCGGCCGACATCGAGGAGCAGAAGCGGATGCTGCTCGAGTACGAGAAGAAGCAGAACGCGCTTGTCGCCGAGCGCGAAGCGGCGCAGCGGCGGCAGCAGGAGGAGGCTGCCCGGCTCGAGCGCGAGCACGCCGAGCAGCTCCGGCTGCAGCAGGAGAACGAGCGCCACCAGCAGGAGGAGCTCGCCCGCCAACAACAATTGCAGCAGCAGATGCAGTTCCAGCAGGTCGACCAGGGACGCCAGCAGCAGATGGAGATGGAGCTGCTCGGCATGCGCGGCCAGTACGAACGCGACCAGATGATGCTCGAGCAGTACGACCGAGTGCGTTTCCTTCCCGACAGCTCGGTGGCAGAGCAACAACACTGACCTTGTACGATGTTGCCCGCCGATCTGCAGCGAGTCAAGGCGCTCGAGACGGAGCTCGGCATGGTCTCAGCCAACGTCAACGCCCAGCTCGCGTCCAAGGACGACCTTATCGCGCAGCTCCAGCGCCAGGTCGAGGAGTGGAAGACCAAGTACCAGTCGCTGGCAAAGCTCTACTCGCAGCTCAGGACCGAGCACCTCGACCTGCTCAACAAGAGCAAGGGCATGCAGCTCAAGGCCAACTCAGCGCAGGTGGCCGTCGACCGCATGGAGCGCATGGAGAAGGACGTCAAGGCCAAGAACCTTGAGCTCGCAGAGATGATCCGCGAGCGCGACCGAAGTCGCTTCGACGTCGACCGCATCAAGGCCGTGAGCCCCTCCCTCCCTTTTGTCCAGCTCGGCAGCTTGCTGAAGCCGCTTTATGCACCGTATAGAGCCACAAGGACGAGCTCGAGCGCCTCAAGCGGGACCTGCGCTTCGCCAACGAGCGCGCCGATGACGCGTCGCGCAACAAGTCGGCCGACACGTCGTCGCTGATTCAGAAGTACAACCGCCAGCTCACCGAGCTCGAGGATTCGCTCCGGGCCAAGCAGATGCAAATTGACGACCTGCTCAAGAAGCTCGACGACCAGCAGCGCGAGCACGAGATGCTCATCGAAGACAAGGACGCCGAGCTCCAGGTCGCGCAGGAGAGCCTCGACGCGACGCTCCAGGAGCTGGGCGACGCTAAGGTGGTGCGTCGCTTCTGCTTGCGGTACCTCGCATCGCGCCCTTTGCTGACAGTGGTCGCCACTTTGCAGCTTTCGGCCGAGGGCGACACCGCTTTCACCGCGCAGGTCGACACGCTTATCCTCGACCACCGCAAGGAGCTCAACCAGATCATCGACTCGATCCTGCAAGCGTGCGTCCAGAAGGTCGACGATGGCATCTACGAGCTCGAGTCGCCGACGCAAACGGGCAACACCAACGCCACGCCCGAGTACACGCTCTCGATCATCGAGAAGGCGACCAACAACGCGACCGAGTTCGCCATGATCTACAACCTCTTCCTCGGCCGCAAGAAGGGCGGGTCGCACGTCGACGTCATCAAGGCCGCCAACGAGCTTGCCCAGTCGCTGTCGGAGGTCCTCGTTTCGTCCAAGGGCATCACTCGCCTGACGGCGTCGGACGAGGCGTCGGACAAGCTCATCAACGTCGCCAAGACGGCGGGCGACGCCGGCGCGCGGTTCTTCATGAACCTCCAGTCGTACAATCTCGTCGGCTCCGAGGACGTCGCGCTCCGCAACAACGCGACGACCGGTGCGGCCCTCGCCAACTTGTCGAAGGTCGTCGAGACGCTCGTCCAATCTAAGAAGAGCTCAATCGCAAAGGCCAACGGCGATGTCGGCGACCTGGTCGAGCGCGAGATGATGGCGGCCGCCAACGCGATCGAGACGGCGACGCAGCGGCTGCAGACGCTCATGTCGCGACCCAAGGATTCTGGCCGCTACTCGGCCCTCGACGTCCAGGTCCACGACGCTATCCTCGAGGCCGCGATGGGCATCACGAGCGCCATCGGCCGGCTCATCAAGGCCGCGACCGAGTCGCAGCAGGAGATCGTCGCGCAGGGCCGCGGGTCGAGCTCGGCCCAGCAGTTCTACAAACGCAACAACCGCTGGACCGAGGGTCTCATCTCGGCCGCCAAGGCGGTCGCATTCGCGACGACGCTTCTGATCGAGTCGGCCGACGGCGTCATCTCAGGGACGCACTCGCTCGAGCAGCTCATCGTCGCGTCGAACGAGGTGTCGGCCGCGACGGCGCAGCTCGTCGCCGCCTCGCGCGTCAAGGCGTCGCTCATGTCCAAGTCGCAGGAGCGGCTCGAGCTGGCGGCGCGGGCCGTCACCGAGGCGTGCAAGGCGCTCGTCCGCCAGGTCAAGGCCATCTCGGAGAAGCACGACCAGGAGGAGACGGTCGACTACAAGGCCATGGCCGCGCACGAGTTCAAGGTGCGCGAGATGGAGCAGCAGGTCGAGATCCTCAAGCTCGAGAAGGAGCTCAACGCCTCGCGAAGGCGCCTGGGCGAGATGCGCCGTGCAGGGTGCGTCCAGCCTCCATTTCTTCCATCTCGTCCGGCTGAGCTGACCGCACCGCCCTGTCTCGCTGCAGCTACCACGAGGAAGAGGACTGAGATGCAGCCCCCGCAGCCTCCCTTCGCCCGACCATCTCTTGCCGCCTTTCTCCAGTTGTACCCGTTCCGCTTGCTAGCTCAGCACATCTCTTTTGCGTGCCCGAAAACGTCTCTCTCGACCCTGCCTGGTTATGCCATGACGATCCTCCCCATCAGAACTCTACGCCGTCCGCGATGCTCTCTTTGACGCCCTCGGCGATGTCCTCTGCGCCCTCCCAGAGCTTGCCCGCGCTGTCGAGCGCTGCAACCCATTCCGCCTGGACCTGGTCGTCCACCTCTGTCGCCTGCGCGAGCGCGAGCACCCGTCTCCGACCATCGCTCACCTGGTCGAGCACGGCGTTGCAGAGCGCATCGAGCGAGGCGTTGGTCGCCTCCTCGTTGGCGTCCGAGACGCTGGGCGACAGGCCGAGGAGGACGTCCCGCCAGGCGGCGATCTGGGACAGCGGCAGGTGCAGCAGCCGCAGAGCCGGGAGGAGGCGGTACGACGGGTGAGCCGGAAGAGGATCGAGGTGCAGGGTGAAATCGCTGAGCACAGACGCGAGGCCTGATCAGCGTCGAGGCGCAGCGCAAGCGCAACAGAAACGGACGCACCCCCAGTAGCCCTCATCCTCCAAAACGCGCCTCTTCGCATGCCCCTCGCCGCCCTTCAGACCCTCGAACATCGCCTCCACCAGGCCGTCCACGCGCACCTCGTTCCACCTGTTCCCGCGCCCCTCTGCGTCCTTCCAGCAGACGAACCCATACTCGGCAAACAAGAACGCGTCGTCGTGCGGCCCGTACTGAAGCAGCACTTCCGTCTGCTCGCCCGCGCCGTGCGCGCGCACCATGTCCTCCGTCGCGGGGAGGGCATAGTGCGTCGCGCGCTTCGCGCTCGCCTCCTCGGGCAGGGTGACGGGGATTGGCGTCGCGCCGGCCGAGTGGTTGGCAAAGTCAACGATGGGTGATAGGGTGAAGTCGTTCGAGCCGTCTGCGGGGCCGAGGCCCAGATGGAATGTCAGGCAGCGCGTGTTGATGTTGAGCCAGGCCCACAGGAGCGAGCGTAATGGCGGTGTTGGGCACGAAGGAAACGGCGGCGAAATCGTCTGCAAAAGGACCAACGGAAGTTCAGCCTTTCCTCACCTTGCGCAATGTGAAGGCGAACGCACGATGACAGCCCTTAAGGCCTCAATATCCGCCCAAAAGCGCTTCTCGACGTCCCGCACGAGCGCCTGCGCGCGTTCAGGCAGGCAGCCGAACAGCGCCGCCAGCGCGTCCTCCATCCGCCTCACCCGCGCCTGCCGCGCGGCATCCTCCGGCTCCTCATCCGACAGCCGGACGAGCCACGTCAGAGGATGGTGCCAATGAAAGGACCGCGGCAGCGACTTGAGGTACGGCGCCCAAGGGTCCTTCGGGAGCGCGTCGTGCGCAGCGGACGGCAACGCAGGGTCGTGCAGCGCGACGTGCAGCGTGATGAGCTGGGTGACTGACAACGGCAGCAGCGGCTTCTTTGTTCCCGCATCATCGTCGGCACCGCGGCCCTTGACGTACGACGGCGGGAAGTATGCTTTAGGGTAGTGCGGGCGGAGCGTGTGCGCGTTGAGCAGGGCGGAGGTCGGGATTGAGACGAGCGCCGGAGGCGGGGCGAAGGGGCTCGCCTTGGGCAACGACGACGTGACGTACAGGCCGCGACCGGCGCCTGCGGAACGTGTGGGTCCGTCGAAGCGTCAGCCAGGGCGCTTGCAAAGGGAAGGGTTGAGGCGACCTGCCCTGCGTGCGCCTGAGCCGACGACTACAGCCCAGCAAGCACCCTTGGCAAGCGGCCTCGAACGGAACGCACCTGGGATCTCGCGGCACTCGACGTGCAGGTCCTTCATACCATGCTCCTCCTCGAGCCAGCGTACCATGTCGGTCCAGATGGCCTGAAGTTCCTCGGCCTCATCGGCTGCTGCGTCGGAAGTCATGGCGAGGTGCAGGCGGACGCGGCGTCTATGTTGTGCGGCGGGAGGGCGGGTCCGGTAGCGGCTATATGGGCATGGCCAGTGGCTTGCGAGAGCAGGAGGACGATGCGCCCGGGCGAGGAGGCCTGGAAGCTGAGGGGAGGAAGCAGGGCAGGGTGACTGCGGCTGCGAGCAGGCAGCAAGTTGGGCTCGCTGCCAGATCCTCCTACGCATCCTTCGATCCACACCTCTCATGCCCGCTGTCACTGGACCTCGCACGGAGCGGCAAGAGATCTGAAGAGTAGAGATCATGGCCCATCCTTCTCGGGCCCCTCGCCCAGGTCCTCCCCGAACAGCGCCATCACCGCTTCGCCCGCGCGCCTCCTCCGCTCGCCGGCGTCCTGCACACCCGAGAGCTCGTCCCTCAGCCCAGTGAGGTGCGAGAGGATCGCGTTCAGATCGAAGGACGGGTCGTCTTCGTCGCCCGGGCCGGCGGTCGGCGTGCGCGAGGGGAGCGAGGGGACGGGAATGGGCCCGGAAGAAGGGTCGAAGGTCGAGGAAAACTTGCGCTCGGGCACTTGAGACTCGGCGAAGAGAGACAAGGAAGCCGGCGGTCCGAACGAGGCGAGGATCGAGTCGTTCCGACTAGGCTGTACGAGGGGAGGCTGCGGTGCGCTGCCCTCTGCACCGAACGTCGTCCACCCTTCCCTGCTCTCCTCAGGCTCCTCCCCTGGGTCAACAGACGCCAGTGCGCCCATAAACTCCAGCCCTGCCGCCCGTTGCTCACCGTCCAGGTCCACCGGCGCCGCCGCGAACTCGCCAAAGTCAGCGTAGTCGCCGCTGCCGTCGAGCTGGGTGTACCCTGCGCGATCGGGCTCGGCGTCGTCTGCGCCACCGTCCGAGAAGTCCGAGCCCTCCGCTCCCTGCGTGAGGTCGTCGACATCGAGATCCACATCGGAAGGTAAGCTGAAGCCGCCCATGCCCCCGAGGAGGCCTGCGAGTGCCGAGATGGTGTCCTGCGCCGATGACCTGGGCCCGCTAGACGAATTGCTGGCGCCGGACTTGAGCGCCATGGTGGGCCACATGTGCGATGACAGTGACTGCACTAGTTGCTCAAACGGTGGCGGCGCTGCAATAGATAAGCTGCCGTCAGCATGGTGTTGAATCTGAAGTGCGCTGGACGACGTACTGTGGTCGTTGTCAACCCCCTCAAGCGCAGCCGCCAAGCCTGCGATGTACTCCGTCTCAACCTCCAGAAATGCTTCGACGAGCACCTCGTCATCCGCTCGACTACCGCCGGCGAGTGGCGTGGAAGCGTCGTCGTGGTCGAGTGAGAAGGCGACGGAGACGTCGGGCTTCTCCTCGCGCAAGACCTGGCGCACTTGCGAGGGAATGCGGTAGGAGTCGCCGTCCTGTAGAACGACAGAGATGCGTGACATTTCATCAGCTAGCAGCAGGACAGGCCAGCGAGTTGAAGGGAACGCGTACCTTGAGATGTGGTGTTGGCAGTAAGTACAGCACCCCCGGATACCCCTCCTCACCCGCATCAACGTCCTCCTCCTCGCCTTCTCCCTCCCCCTGCGCATCGTTCTGCTCTATCGACTGCGCATGACTCTCCTCGAGCACCTGCCGAAGGACGAGGTCGACCTGCGCGTCGTAGTATTTGTTGCTGATGGGCCAGGGGACGGGCGCAGCCCAGTCAAGCGCGTCGAGGTCGGGCCGGGGGAGGGCGCAGTGCTCGAAGAAGCCTGCGCAGAACGAGCGAAGCGCGAACGATGATTGTGTCAGCAAAGGCTGGCGATTGGAGGGCCATGGGCTCGGAAGGGGGCGTGATGATAAAGGACGACTTGGCGCGAGCGGACGTACGGAGAAGGAAGGCGCGTGCAAGCGCGAGGGACGGGCTCAGCACAAGGACCGACGACGGCTTGTCAACCGGTCGAGGTAAGGCAGCAGGCATCTTGTCGCCGGCCTGGAGAGTTGCAGCTAGTACTGTGCTGTACAGAAGAAGGGTGTGTGCTTGCTGGATGAGTCGCTCAGTCGGGGTTAGGGGAAGGGGAAGCTCGAGCGGGCGGGCGTGCCTGCTTCCTTCCAACGCCATCTCGCCGCTTCGTCCTTTCTTTCCCACCCTAGGACGACAGACAGCTTCTGTCGCATGCTTAGAACGCTCAGACAGCATCATAGACTATCCGCACCCGCTCGCCTTTCGCTACTCGCCGCACCGCGATCCGCTCACGTCACCCCCGCCGCCGCCTGCGCACCTTCAGCCCTCCGACCCATGTCTTCCTCCATCACCGGCGACCTCACCGCCGCTGTCTCGTCGCTCAAGATCACCTCGCACAACCAGTACAAGACGCCGCGGCTGCTTCCGGCGGACCTCCTGCCGGACCCGCTCGCCCAGTTTGAGCGGTGGCTCGCGGGCGCGCTTGACCCCGTCAAGGCGGGCGAGCCCGAGAATACGCCCAAGGTGCACGAGCCCGAGGCGATGGTGCTCGGGACGGCGACGAAGGAGGGCCGTCCTAGCGCGCGCGTCGTCCTCCTGAAGGGTGCGTGTTTCCTCTGCCGCTATCCTGGGGTCCGCGATCTGACTCGATCCGACTCGATCTTGCCTCGCCGATGACGCCGACCGCCGCCCTCGCCTGCGCTGCGCTTCGTGCAGAGATTGACTCGACCGGCTTCGTATTCTTCACGAACTACACGTCGCGCAAGTCGCGCGAGCTGCTCGAGAACCCGTTCGCATCCCTGACGTTCTACTGGCACGAGACGTCGCGGCAAGTGCGCGTGTCCGGCCGGGTCGAGAAGCTCCCCCGGGCGGAGAGCGAGGCGTACTTTGCGAGCCGGCCGCGCGGGAGCAGGTTGGGCGCGTGGGCGAGCAAGCAGAGCAGCGTGGTCGGCGAGCACGACCTCGAGGAGCGCGTCAAGGAGGTCGAGGCGAGGTTCGGCGAGGACGGCGAGGTCGAGTGCCCCGAATTCTGGGGCGGATGGCGCGTCGTGCCCGAGTGCGTCTCCCATCCGTCCGCTGCATCGGACACTCTTGACTGACGCGCTGCTTGGTGTCTTTCCTCCGCAGCGAGGTCGAGTTCTGGTCCGGCCAGCCCTCCCGCCTGCACGACCGCTGCCGATACCTGCGGCTGGACGAGCCGACCGCGGACGGCAAGAAGTGGAAGATCGACAGGCTGTCGCCTTAGACGCAGTCGCTGGTGTAGACAAGCAACTTCTCCGTGGCGTTTCGCACACTCCTGCAGGAATCGAGCGAGCAAGCGGCAGGGAATGCAACAGGTGTCGTCGACTTCCCTTGCAGGGCACTTGTCTTGAGGCGAACGAGTCCGAAGGAGCGGCATAGATAGAATCATCAGATGGGTGCAGGTCATGCGACAGACAACTGTAGGAGACAGCGAGCGAGATACGGGGGTTCCGAGGGGGTCAATAGGGAAGAAAGCAGAGATACGAGAGAAGGACCGGCGAAATCAGGGCGGCAGACACCTTCGCGAGGGGCGGCGTTCAAAGCCCCAGGCCGCCACGCAGCGCGTCCATGAGATCCCACGCGGCGTTGTCGCCGTGCGCGTCCCAGACGTTTACGCCGCCGAGCCCCTTGGCCTTGGCAAACTGGGCCTTGAGCGAGAGCGAGTCCGGGTCGTCGTAGGTGATGACCTGATTGGCTGCGGTTGATCGCAGGAAGGGCTGACAGGCACCAAAGTGAGCGGTCAGACTTGAGAGACGTGGGAAAGGGAGGCCGATGGACGAGATGGACGCACAGTGGAAGAGCAAGAGTCCCAAAGCCTCGTGAACCCCCCGCCGCCGACCCACTTCCGCGCCGAGTTGTCCCACACGAGCGCGCCCTGCCTGATCAGGTCCGAGAACATGACCTGGCCGTCGGTCGTGCCCCCGCCGTCGTTGGTGACGGTCACGGTCGCGCGCTTCTTGTGCGCTGAGGCGCCGTGCCGTCGCGAGGACCAGGTGCGCTTGTGCGAGTGCTGAAGCTGGCGCGGGACCAAGGACCGCTTCGTCACGAGCGACGAGGCGGACGAGGACGAGATGTAGCCGTATCTACAAGAGACGGAAGTGGAAATGGGGCGGTCAGCATGGAGAGGAGACCTCGCGCACGTCAAGGAAAAAACGCACGCAGCTGTGCCGAGGAGCATCTTGTGGTAGGGCATGCCGGCCTTGTGCCACGAGTTGACGGCGGCGTAGGCGTTGGCGAGCGGCTGGAGCGAGTCTCCGCAGCCGTCAGAGAGCGGTGCGTTGGGGCCGGGCGTGCTCGAGGCTGCGCGGGTGGCAAAAGGCCGTCAGCCTGCGGAGAAGAGCGACAAGGCTGCAAAGGACTACGTACAGCCCCAGACGTCGTAGTTCATGATGGTGATCCAGTCAAAGACCTCGGCGAACCCGCTGACGTCCGTCAGCGGGTTCTCGTCCGGCCCAGCGAACGGCCAGACCTGGGTCGCGGCGGTGATCTTGGCGCCAGCGGGCAGCGTCTGCCTGAGCAGCTGAAGGAACAGCAGATACTTTGCAGAGTCGTCGGACGCGTGCCGGTTGCCGGCGTCGCCGACGATGACGGGGTACTCCCAGTCGATGTCGAGCCCGTCGAGGTTGTACTGGTTGTAGATCGCGAGCATCTTGTTGGCGAGGTCCTGGCGGTGCGCGGCGGTCGAGACGGCCGTCGAGAAGTAGCTGCGCGTGGGAGAAAGCCGGGTCAGGATGCTGGGGGTTGGCGAGTAGCGGAGAGTAGACGCACGCAGAGCCGGTCCAGCCGCCGATGGAGAGCTTGACCTTCTTGCCAGCGGCGTGGCCGAGCCTGACAGTGCGCTTGAGCAGGTCGTCCGAGTCCCAGCCGGTGAAGACGATGTTGAGGTTTGAGTCGAGCACGGCGAAAGCTGCAACCGTGCACATGGGAGTCAGCCACAGGCCCCGGAAGAACACGCGCAGAGGCGAACCGCACCGAAGTCAATCCAGTCGAACTTGGACCAGTCAAGCTGCTCGGGCGAGAGCGTGCCCTCGACCCAGTCGGGGTAGTAGGCAGCAACGATGGGCCTGCTTGAGTCGGTGCCAGACGCCGTCTCCGTTGCAGCGACGGCCGAAGTCGACGTCGTCCTGGTCGAGCTGGACGCGGCGCGGGTCGACGTTGTCCTGATCGAGCTGGACGCGGCGCGGGTCGACGTCGGCTGGACGACGAGGACGAGGGAGGTCGGGTTCGTAACGCTGCTGCTCGACGTCGCTCGGGTGCTGGTGATTGCCTTGCTGGTCGTCGTCGGCGTGGAGGCTTGGGTGCTGGTCTGGGCATGCACCGTCGTCGTCACCGTCGACCCCTTGTTGTTAGGGTAGATGTAGACGGTCTCGGTCACGTAGGCCTGGACGGTCCGGGTCGTCGTGGCCGTGATGGCAAGGCCGCGCTCATCGAGCCGGGCCGAGGCCGATGCGGATGCAGCGAGGATGAGAGCGGAGGAGAAGAGGGAGGGGATGAGGGAGAAGCGCATGTCGGGAGTCCCTCTAGATCTTTTAGTGCGTTGCGTGGATGGGGAGGGAGAAGCGCGCTGACCAGCAGCGGCGAGAGAGCTGGGTGTAGGGGGTGAGGCTGCTGGAGAGGGAGATGGAAGAGCCTATCAGCGTTGAAGCAAGGTGGATCGCTCCTGACGACACGCACAAGAAGCTGCTTTAGGGGTAAGGTATCCGGCCGGCGGGGTTGGTCGATGCTCGAGGGAGAGTGGAAGCTGCCAGCGCTTCGGTCGAGCAGGGGCTGAGAGGAAGGAGGGGAAGGGGAAAGGGGTGTCGCTGAGGAGCAGGAGCCAGTCCTGCTGGAGGTTAGAGAGGGAGGAGGAGGAGGAGGAGGGAGGGGGTGTAAGTACAAGGTTGCGGTCAGAGGGAAAGAGGAGGCGCGCGCAGGCGCAGAAACCGCTGGGGCTGAAAGACAGGCGCGTCGCAAAGAAATCAAACAACGCCGGCTACAGATGCCGAAGCCGTCGCCTCCTAACCTCCGACCGTCACCGCCGCCCGGCCTTCCTCCATCCCTTCAGCATGTCCGCAATCACCCCGCCCGACCTGCCCTCCGTCCTCGCCTTTGCGATCGACCTTGCCCGCCAGGTGTGCCCGACGTCGCTGACGCGCGCCCCCGATGCGTCCGGACACTGATCTCCCCTCGCGTGCGCGCGCTCGACGTCTCGCAGGCCGGCAAGCTCATCAAGGACGGCTCGGCCAACCGCTTCGCCAACCAGGTCGGCGTCGACGAGAAGAAAAACTCGGTCGATGTGCGTTGCTCGAACTCTGCAGAAGCCTGCCCCCTCCCTCCCTGGTCGTGGGTCGCACGGGTGTCGTCGACGATCGCCTGGACGCGACGACCGCGCGCCCATCCAGCTTGCACCCGGTTCGCCGGGCTGTCGACTGACGCTCGTGCCCTCCTGTTTACACATCAGCTTGTCACCGAGACCGACCAGGCCGTCGAAAAGTTCATCGCATCGACCATCAAGGCCAAGTACCCCGAGCACCAGTTCATCGGCGAGGAGTCGTATGCGGCCGGCGACAAGCACGCGCTGACGGACGAGCCGACGTGGATCACAGACCCCATCGAGTGCGCTCGGCTGCCTCCTGCTCCACAGTTCACGCAGGGCTAGAGGGCTGATGCTTCCATCTTGCAGCGGCACGACCAACTTCGTCCATGGTGCGCTCTTCGGTACTGCGCGTCCCTTCGATCATCTCCTCTGACGACGCCCTCACCGTGTGCAGGCTTCCCCATGTGCTGCGTCTCGATCGGCTTCACCTTCAAGGGCGAGCCCGTCGTCGGCGTCGTCTACAACCCGTTCCTCGACCAGCTCTACAGCGCCGCAAAGGGCCACGGCGCCTTCTTCAACGAGAGCGTCCGGCTGCCGCTCGTGTCGCCGCCGCCGGCGCTGCCGTCGCTGTCGCAGGCGCTCATCGGCGTCGAGTGTGCGTCCTGCTCGTTTCGTTTTGGAGAGGCACGGGTGATGTCGTGCTGACCGAGAAACCCCACCTGCGTTCCCTCCCCCGAAAAGGGGGGAGCGATCGGTCCCCCGCGACGATGGAGCCCAAGCTGCGCACGTTCGCCCGCCTCGTCGGGCAGGGCGAGGGCAACTCGATGGTCCGCGGCATGCGCTCGATGGGTTCGGCCGCTTTGGTGCGCTTGCCCGTCTTCATCTCATCTCCTCTGCTTGCGCGCGCGCGGAGGCTGATGCCCGTGGACGAGCTTTTTCACAGAACTTCTGCGCGGTCGCCGCGGGCCAGCTCGACATGTACTGGGAGATCGGCTGCTGGGAGTGGGTGCGTCGCTTCCCCCCCCCCCCCCCTCTCCCCCCTCCTCGGTTCGTCTCGATCACCCGAGCGCTGACGCCCGCCGCCGTCTTGCCATCGCAGGACGTCTGCGCGGGGACGGTCATCGCCTCGGAGGCCGGCGGCGTGCTGTTCGGCGCGAAGGCAGCCGGCGTCGACGGCCGCGTCGACGCGGCCGTGCTCACGGGGCGCAAGTACCTCGTCGTCCGCGGCTTGCCCGACGGGATCGTCGGGCAGCGCAGGATCGCGCGTGAGTTCTTTGGCCAGGTCGAGGAGTGGGAGCAGTGAGGGATGGGAGAAGGAAGGGGGCGGAAGGGGGAGAAGGAAGGGGGGAGCGCTCGGTCGTCTTTGTCGCATGCACGTAACACGACCCCTGCTTGACCTGCTTGAACGATCGCCAGAGCAAGGGAATGCAACGGCTAGCGGGGGTGCAAGGCGAGCGACGTCACGCGGCGGCAAGATGGGCAAGCGGTGCGCAACGGCCGTCCACCGGCAACGACGCCCCCCCCCCCCCCCCACCCCTCTCCTTCTCAACTGCACGTTAGGAAAGCGCCATGAACAGCAGCCGCCGCCGACAGAGACAGCGACAGCGACAGCGAGTAAAGAAAGGGAGGAAAACGGGCCGGCGAGGAGAGGAGGCAGATACAAGAAGCGCCTGCCGGGGTGTGGATGCGGGTCGGGCTGGCGTGGGTCGTGAGATGGGGCTTCGGAGCGCTGGGAGAGGAAATCCGAGGTGCTGGGGGAAGGAAGACAAAGGGGATGGGGGGGGGAGGGTGGATGTGTTGTTGGCTAAAAAGGGGCGTCGGGCCGGGACTGCGCGACGGCGGCGCCCGGGTTCGCGCGAGGGGTGGAGGGGGGAGGGGCAGCAAGGAGTCGACCTAGCCGGGCGCGCGAGGAAACCGGGCGGGTGAGCGCGTGAAGGGGAGCGGCGCTCAGGCGGAGTCGGAGTCGGGCTTGCGGTGGAGGAAGTCTGGTGCGGCAGGCGCAGGACAAGCGGTGTCAATGGAGAAGCGTACGCACGCGAGCGAGAAGCAGGCTCCGCAACCGGGGGAAGGAAGGGAGGGGGGGGGGGGAGAAGGAAGCTGCGGAGCCGGGAAGGTGGGGGGGGGGGGGGTGCACGAGAACGCCGCACCGATGTAGAGCTTCAAGCAGAGCATGTCCTCGTCCTCGGCCGTCACGCCGAGCACGTCGATGGCAAACTTGGCGCGCGGGATCTCCTTGGGCAGCTCGACCGTCTGCTCGAGCGTGTACCGGCCCGGCTGGACGGGGCACGTCAGGGTCGCGTTGGCGTTGTCGCTGCCGCCCGATACCGAGCGAGAGGGGTAAGCCGCGCCAGCAAGAGGAGAGGGAAGGGAAGGGTGAGAGGACGCACGCCTCCTCGCAGATGTCGAACCGCCGCTGGAGGAGCTTGATCAGGCCGAGCTTGACGAGCACGTCGGCGTAGCTGCCCTCCTGCACAGCCCGCCCCCAACGAGATCGCACCCGCAGCAGCAGCAGCAGCAGCAACCCCCCAACCGCAGGATCAGCGTCGGTCCGGCCTGCTTCGCCTGACTCGCGGGGACAGGCGCCGAGGAAGGGAGCGACGCACGGAGATGGTGCTGAGCACGGTGCCCGAGGCGGTCACCGTCAGGTTCTTGCCGGGCACGGGCGGGTCGGGCGAGACGGCGATGGACTCGACCTGGACGGCGTCGGTCGGGAGGCCTGCCACGCCGACGATCGGAAGGGGACGGAGGGGGAGAGGGAGGGATCGGAACCGTCAGCACGTCGAGGGCAGCCTTACGCAGGGGAGCAAGGGACGGACCGCAGTTGAGCCAGCTCCAGCCGCCGTCGGGGACAGCGGTCCTGGGCGGGGTGGCGAGGGCGCCTGCGCCCCAGAGGGCGAGATCGGCGAGGACGGAGGCGTCGCTGGGGCCAGGGAGGGCGAACGAGGCAACGGCGGTGGCGGGAAGGAGGAGGAGGGCGGCGAGCTTCATGGCGGACGACGGGTGGGGGGGGGGGGGGGATATGGGTTGGACGCCGGCGAGAGGGCGAGCGAGCGATGAGACTACTTGAGATCACATCCACCTCGGCCCATGACTAGCGGCCGCAAGGGCAAGCGCAACGACCTCCCCTCAAGGATCACTGGCGGACGGACAGCTGTCGAGGGACCTAGCAGGACCGACGCGGGCTCTCTCGCTCGCTCAGGCTCTGCAGAGCCAGGCACTGCAGGCCCGAGGCCGGGCGAAGGCCATGACAGCGACACGAGGCCGGGGATGCGCGCGCAGCGGAGATGGTCACCCAGACGACGCCTGGGTCGCAAGTCGGCGAGCAAGTGTGCGTGTAGCAGCAGACAGAGAGCAGTGACCCCTTGTACCGGCAGGGCTTGGGGCATGGATCGAGGTCCGCCCTAGGTGACGTCGGCATGGATCGAGCTTCGACGAGCGTGCATTGAGGTGAGCCGACGTAACAAGCGTAACTTGAGTTACACACCGGTCACACGGCCCGCCCCCGTGCGACTCGACAGGGGCGACCGTCGTCTCCCCTCCCTTCTCTCCCACCCACTCCCCTCCTCCCTTCCCCTCAGCACCCATCCACCCCCCCCGGTGAGTCTGCTCTCCTCCTCCTCCTCCTCCTCCTCCTCTCCATCCACCCCTCTCTCCCCTCCTTTCGCTCCCTCTCCCTCGCACCCACCCCTCCCCTTCCTCATCGCTTGGCCCGCGCGCGCGCAGTGCCACCACCACACACACACACACACCCCTTGATAAGCCCCTCCACCGGCCCTCCCTCCGTCCTCCCCGCTCCTGCCGCCGCTGCGCACGCCACCGGCACCGTCGGCCCAGCCTGCAGGGGGTGCGTGGCGGCTGGATGGGCCGATGGGAGGGTGCGGTGGGAGATGGGGGGAGGGGGGGGGGGTCTCGGGTGGCGTGGCGTGCGATGCCGCGCACGGGGGGTGTGTGAGATGGCGGACTGGCCTCCCTCCTGCCCCTCCCTCCCTCTGACCCATCCAGACCGCTGACCCGTCGTCCTCCCCACCTTGTCTTCCCAGAAGCCCATCCACCCCTCCCACAACCATGCAGATCTTCGTCAAGACCCTCACCGGCAAGACCATCACGCTCGAGGTCGAGTCGTCGGACACGATCGACAACGTCAAGGCCAAGATCCAGGACAAGGAGGGCATCCCGCCCGACCAGCAGCGACTCATCTTTGCCGGCAAGCAGCTCGAGGACGGCCGCACGCTGTCGGACTACAACATCCAGAAGGAGAGCACGCTCCACCTCGTCCTCCGCCTGCGCGGCGGTATGCAGATCTTTGTCAAGACGTGCGTCGCCTGCTCTTCCCTCTTCTCTCT